>CAUYSK010025907.1:0-18454 GCA_963575035.1 Avahi laniger
ATTTCTTTCTATTTTTGGTAGAGGTGGGGTCTCACTCTTGCTCAGGCTGGTCTCGAACTCCTGAGCTCAGAATGATCCGCCCACCTCGGCCTCCCAGAGAGCTAGGATTACAGGCGTGAGCCACCGCGCCCGGCCTTAAAATAAACATCTTGATGTTATTTTAGAAACATATGAGAAAACCTATCCCTGGACTATGTTTGGCCTAAGAGAAAATAGCACAGATTCCTTACCCAATCACCCTCTCTTCTTCCTTGAAAATACTATACACACACACACACACACACACACACACAGACACACACATATATGCACCAGGCCTAGGATAAGCATGAAGGTGAGCTCACTAGCTCTACACTAAGCAAGGAGAAGACACTCTTTGAATGAGCTATATGGGTAAGGGTTTCTACTTGCCAGGCACAGTGGGTACAAGAAAGAATAAAAAACCCCCATTCTTGAAGGCTCAGCAAGGAGAGAAATGTGAAAAGCAGTAATCAAAAGCAATGATAAATCAAGACAAGGTCAGAAAATACTACTCCCGTATAGCAATACAACACTTTATAGGTTTCAAATTGCTTTCCTACATTAATGTATTTTCACTAGAAGAAATAGCAGGCATTAAAAGAAAGGAAGAAATAGCAGGCATTAAAATCCCCAATTTACAGATGAAGAAACAAACCTAAAGACTTTATTGGGCTGGATCTTGCCCACCAAAGCCCATCTCTTTATCCTCTCCTTCAAGTGATTTCATCCATTCCTCTAGTTTTAAATATCATCTATTTGGGCGCCCAGACCTCTCTGAGCTCCACACCCATATACCTCACTACCTCTGGCATTTTGGCTATAAAACCACACATGGTCTCACTACAGGCATTTCAGCCGTAAAACCACACACGCACTCAGGGGAAAAACTCACATGCTGCAAAATCAAGTACCAAAAATACCAGAGCCTATGAAAAGAATGGTGTTGGGGCAAGCCATGGAAACCTATGGAATTTTGTAACTAGAAGAATAACCCATTCAGTAACTATCCTAATGAAAACTGGAGTTTTTGTATCACAGTATTTGTACCAGTATCACAGTCAGTAAATTCAGGGGTCTTTGCTTCTTACTTGAAGGCGTTTGTATCAAATAAAGACCAATTTTATCAAAAGAAAAAGTGATCTAGGCTGAGGCTTCTCTTTTTTTTTTTTTTCCACCCTACACTTGCATCAGAATAGGCTGAGGCTTCTCTATCCACACTGCTCAGCCTCACAAGCAAGAGCCCTGAATGGGACAGTGTCACCACACCCACCACTCCTTGCACTTACAGAAGCTACTTCTGTAGAATTCTCAGCCTCTTTTTCCTCCTTAGAATCTTTATATATTGCTACAGCTTTCCTTCGTTATGAGAAAGCTTGCCACCGATCACTTCTAAACTTTAGCATGCCAGGGAAAAAAATCATCTATGAAGCAACATGACTTCATGTTACTGAAACCATTCCGCAGTTTACAAGCTCAAATGAGCTAATTCCCTTTAAAAGAACTGTATTAGCAGCATACCTGATTTGCCACTTAGACCTCCCACCTGAATTTCAGTCTCCACCCCACCTCACAGACTGCACAAGCACACTCTCCAATCTTGCTCATCAGCCTGTCTTCTCATCTGCAGAGTTACCAAGACAGAAACCTAGTCATTCTCAATTCCTCTCTCCCCCTCACCAAGTCCTGCCGACTTCCCAGCTGTGTCTTTCCTGCCCCCTTTGCTACTGCCATGCCCAGGCTTCGGTCTAGCCTTTCCACCTTACAACCCTTACGGATCCCTTCTCATGCCTCTACAATCCACCTTGTCTCAGAGGTCAGAGTGCACACAGATTTTACCAATCCCAGGGTCAGATCCCTTCTGTACTTACAACAAAGCTCAAATGCCTGTCCCTGGCACAAAGGGCTCTGCACAGCCTGCCTCAATTCTCCCCATCTTCACCTTGAGTTACCTCCCCTGCTCTCTTCCAATGCCTCATGCATGCCAACCTCATTCCCATCTCAGGGTGCTGGTGCATACTATTCCCTCCTTTATTCTCTTTATAGGCTGGCTCCTTTTCATCCTTCAAGGGTCTCAACTGAAATGTCACTTCTACAAAAAGACATTCCCTGACCATATGTTCTCCAGTTCTTCTCTTTATTTTTCCTCACAGAGCCTATTTTTTCTCTTTCAGTGCATTTAACATTCTGTAATTGTATGAGTAGTTTGTTCCTTGGTTTTTTATCTGTCCCCTGTAAATACTATAAACGAACTCCCTGTCTGTTCACGATTGTTCATCAGGACCTAGAACAGTACTTGGCATATTAGAAGCACTTAATAAAAACTTATTGAAGTTAGGCACGGTGACATGCGCCTGCAGTCCCAGCTACTTGGGACACTGAGACAGGAGGATCACTTGAGCCCAGGAGTTCCAGGCCAGCTTGGGTAACAAAGCGAGACACCAACTCTTTAATAAAAACTCACACACACATACACACACACAAAAAGACCTGAGAATAAACTTAACAAGAAATGCTGAGAAATCTCTTAAACTCTTGAGGGACACCAAAGAAGACTTGAACAAAGAGAAAGTTATGTCATGTTCTTAGTGAGTAAGATTCGACATCACCAAAATGTCACTCTTCCTACATTAATCTAAAAATGTAACACAGACATAAGAAAGACAAACAGGACTTTTTTTTTAACAAGACAAACTTATTCTGAAGTTCACATAGAAAAACAAATACAGCCAGGAAAGTTCTGAAAAATAAAGATGACAAAAGGGAGAACTACCTTTACCAAATACCAAAACATGTTATAAAGCTAGAGTAATTTAAAAAGCATGGTATTAATACTAATACATAAATACACAGATTAATGTAACAGAACAGAAAGTCCAGAAATAGGCTCAAATGTACATGATATGTGGTAAAGGATATCATACACTAAATAAATGATAAAGGGAGTATTTAATCAAGTGGGGGAAAAGATGAATTATTCAATAAAAGGTATTGCAACAAATAGGTTGCCATGTTTAAAAAAAATTAAGTTGGATCCACACTTCACAGTAAAATAAATTCCAAATGGATAAAAAAAAGAAAGGTAAAAAATTCAATACAAAAAGTACTTTAAGAAATCACAGGATAATTTTTCATAATCTCTTACTGGGGAAGATCTTTCTAGGTATGACAAAGAATCCAGAAACCTAAAAAGGCCAATAAATAAAACCATTCAGGAGCTAAATTTTTTCATGACAAAACTATTTCAACTAAAAACATAAATAATCTGGAAAAACATAACTGTTTTTCATGTTGCTGATGAGGTGCTAAGTTCTCTCATATATAAACAATTTTTACAAAACCACTTAAAAAAAATACCAAAGCTCAACAGAAAAATGGGCAAAGGATATGAACAACTTTTTCACAGAAAAGAAAATGTAAATGGTCCTTCCACCTGACTGCAACTGAAGAGATACAAATTAAAACTACTCCCGAAATAATGTGAGTATTCATTCTACTATTCTTTCAACTTCTCTGTAGGTTAAACTAAAAAGTTTCTTGGGGCAGAGGTGTGAAGTCTATACAGAGAAACTATTTTTTTGTCTATCAAACTGGCAAAGATGAAACCATGTGGTACCACACTGTTAGAGAGGGTTTGAATAAACAGGCACTGCCACACACTACTTAGAGGCATAGGAAGATAAAACAGCTATAGGAGTTTATCTGGTGAGAGCTGTCAAAATTACAAAAGCACATGCTCAACAACCCAGCACTTCCACCCCTGGGAAGTGACTGAAGAGATACTCCTGGCATGTGCGCACTCAGGTTACTCACACCAGCGCTGTCTGTCTCGCAAAATTAAAAGCTCCCTACAATTCCACTGATAGAGCTCTGGCTAAATAAAGTATATCCTAACAATGGAATATTATCCAGTTGTAAAGGACAATGAGGAAGCTCTTACGTATTAATAATGAACTATAACAAAGAAACATTCTGAGAAAAAAGCATGGGACTATAGCGTTCTACTTCTGTGTGAGAGAAAGGAGGTCTCTGTGTATTTGTCTATATACACAAAACATCCCTGACTGGACATATGAGAACTGATAACACCAGCTGCCTCTAGGGAGAAGATCTGGTACCCAGGGGCAGGACGGAAGGGAAACTTTTCCATGTATACTCCATTGTACCTTTTGAATTTTGTGTCATGTGAATGTATTCCTGCACTGAAAAGCTAAAATTAAAAAACAATGAACAAAGCTTTCCTGTGGAAGCAGGAGCTGTCTTTCTCTGAGCTTCTGTAACTGTTTCCACTCTGCTTCTGTGTTATTCTGATTCTCTGGCTTCCCCTGATTGACTGTGGTCCATTTGGAAAGAATCACAATTGAACCACGTTGCATTCCCTAGAGCACCTAGCACCTCATCTGGTGCCGAGTGGAAAGTCACTGCAGGTCTGTTCACTGTGCGAAACCTGGCCGCTGGCACAAACAATTTGTCTCTTTTAGAGAAAGAAAAGTTTTTTTGCAAAGTGGACCGATGCTCAGGGCATGAAACTCTGCTTCTCTAAGCAACAAAATTAGCCGAATAAGCTGGAAGAATTTTGAGGAGACCAAGGTAACAGTACTGAAAAAAGAAAGGAATTTCAGTTAATGAATAAAGACTGATTTCAGAGAATTTGAAGCATAAAAACACACATGTTCAAGAGGATGATTACTGCCACATTTTAGAGTAATAGCTGGGGTGGCACAGCAACACCCAGATTGAAGGAAGACCAAATGACATTAATTGGTTATGATGGCTGTCACAAAAACCATGTAATAATGCCAACCCTCTTCATAATCGAACATCAACAAATACATTAAATATTTTTTGACACAGTGCCAGCTACTACGTTCTTACTTCCTCTTGACCTGGTCAATAATGACTAACGAAGGGATTGAACTGACCATCACTAAGAACATGGGTAAACAATCCATTTTACAGCCAGAAGCAGGCCAGGTGCAGTAGCTCACACCTATAATCCCAGCATTTTGGGAGGCCAAGGTAGGAGGATCGCTTGAGGTCAGGAGCACAAGACCAACCTGATCAGCAAGACCCCATCTCTAGAAAGAATTTTTAAAAACAAAAAAATTAGCTGGGCACAGTGGCACATGCCTGTAGTCCCAGCTACTCAGGAGGCTAAGATAGGAGGATCGCTTGAGCTCAGGAGTTAGAGGTTGTAGTGAACTATGATTGAGTCACTGCACTCCAGCCTGGGTGACAGAGCAAGACCCCATCTCTGAAAAAGCAAGCAAAGCAAAGCTAAGCTAAGCTAGAATCAACCCAGGCTCCCATGGGGGCAGCCCTGTCATTTCATAGGATAAGACCCTTGACCCAGGGAGAGAGTGCCCTCTGCCTCAGCCCTGGCAGGTGCTGGTAAAAGGATGGCTAGGACCAGCCTCCTGCTACCAGCCACACATGAGAACATTGGGCCACAAAGGCTAGAGACCACTTGCCTGACTTCCCATTAGAAGTATGCTCTGCTGGAGGGCACCAAGGCTCTTGACAATTTATACAATCTAATCCCAAAAATGGGAGCTGTGACCAGTCTCTGTTTTATTACTACTTCAAGAGCTCTTAAAATAAATGTTGCATGGAAGATGGTTCCATTCCAAACACAAAGAGTGCAAAGAGGTGTTTGTGAGAGGAAGAGTGGCACAGAAGAAAGCCAAGAGATGAGGCTCCCCTGGGGCCCTTTTCCTTGAAATCAGGGTCCAGGAGCCCCTAGAGCTCTCCGCAGCACACCTGCAGACTTCACTGGCCCCTTCCAACAACTTCTCCCCCAGAACGCCCTCTACCCCTGTAGCCCCTTCATGCCCACCTGCCACCAAGGGCCTCTTGTCCCCATGCCTACCGTCCTGCTCACCACTGGACCCATACTGGGCCCCAAGACTTCTTCCATATTCTTAAAGGCAAAGGGTGGGGTGCGCTGGACTTGCAAACCTTCTAACCGACGCAGGTCCCTGTTGAGTCAATCTATGAAGCCTCACAGATAAACAGAAATCACATCTACATGGTGCTCATTCCCAGGTATTTGGTCAAAGTCTGAAAAACAGGTTTTGCTTCTGTCTCAAACTGCAAGGCCTGCTACAAGTTTTAATTGCTCTTTTTTTTATATCTGTAGTCTAGTACTAAGCAACATTTTCCAGCTAATAGGACAACTATAGATTATGACAGGCTCTGGGATCACACAATTCTTCCAAATGTTCACAATCACTTGTCAGACTGGAATATACTTGTCTTCCTGACATTTAGTAGACAAAGGAACAGAAAGCTACAGAATTTAAGAGCTAGGAGAGAGAAAATCACCCACCACAATTCCTATTTTTAAAAATGAAGAAACTGAGGTTTAAGGAGGTCCTGCCACAAGACCAAGGTCACACAGCAAGCAACAACAGTCAACATTCTGGTTCCAACTCCCAATTTATGAGCACTTCCATGACAAAGAGTTGATTCCTCAGCACCTCTCAACAAAATAATTTGTTTTAACCTATTTAACAGCAGTCTAGCATTCAGATTTAAATGTTGACTATAATCAATGACAAAGTACTGTACCTTGTTTTGTGGTAAATATATATGTAACATAAAATTACCATTTTAACAATTTTTAAGTGTTCAGTGGCATTAAGTACATTCACACTGTTGTACAGCCATCACCATCATCCATCTTGTTTCATCTTTGCAAACTTTACCTTTTCCAGAAGTAGAAGTTTAACTTTTTGCTCTAACTAGAAGTTTACTCTATTACCTGTCAAAGTTTTGTTTTAACAGGGTCTCGCTGTCACCCAGGCTGGAGAGCAGTGGCATCAAAGCTCACTGTAGCCTCTAATTCCTGGGCTCAAGCGATCCTCCTGCCTCAGTCTTCCAAGTAGCTAGGAATATAGGTGTGTGCCACCGTGCCTGGCTATCCTGTTGAAGTTTTTACTGTCAAAGACAGTCATCTGGCAACCTCTGCCCCCTAGGCTATCTGTGTATCATGGGTACAGTGAAGCCACCATTCTTTAAATCTAAGGCATTGCCTGCTTGAGGAAAGACTGCAAAACTCCTTAATGGACTGAGTCATGACTCGTATGATCAAACACCATCAAAGGCACCACTGAAAGGGCTGACTACGAGGACACTACCCCAAAATGGAAAACATCTATGATATGTTATTTCCTAGTCTTCAGTGACATCATGTGCTTCTCAGTCTCCCTTGCTCCTTCCTTGCAGGCTTTGTTCCTGGACAGCTTTCCTCATCTACCCTTTCTTCCCACGGCTTCTCATCCTGTCTCCTGGCTCCAAGTCTCATATCTGTTTGTTGATGACTCTCACACATGCATCTCTCAAGCCGCTTTCCCAAGCTCCATTATTTATACTCATCTCCACTCAGATGTCCAATAAGCACCTCAAATCTAACAAGACCAAAACAGAACGCTTGATTTCTCCCAAATAGCTGTTCTTTCTAGCCATCTCAGTTATTTACGCCACCATTCTGTTTATTGCTCAGGCCAAAAGTTTAGGAAACATCCTGAAAATAAGCCCACATCTCAATCGGGTTGTTTTAACACATTTACCTCCAAACCAGATTCCCAACCTGATCAACCAAAATCATCTCCATGGCTACTCTCCCATCATCGATCATATGGAGAGTAGTAATGGCCTCTACTTTCCTGCCTCACTCCATCCTCCATAGATCTTTTTTTTTTAATCCACCCATCTGCGCACTGAAAACCAAGACCTTGTTTTTTTGTTTGTTTCTTGTTTTTTTTTTAAGAGACAGGCTCTCGCTATGTCACCCAGGCTGGAGTGCAGTGGCATGATCATAGCTCACTGAAATCTTGAACTTCTGGGCTCAAGCAATCCTCCTGCCTCAGCCTGCAGAGTAGTTGGAACTACAGGTGTGTGCCACCAAACTCAGCTAATTTCTTTTATTACTTTTTGAAGAGATGTGGTCTTGCTATGTTGTCCAGGTTGGTCTCGAACTCCTAGCCTTAAGTGATCCTCCCAAAGTGCTGGGATTACAGATGTGAGCTACTGCACCTGACCATACATCTTTCTCAAGCACAAATCACTAATGACACTACCCTGATCAAAATACTCCAATGGCTTCCAAATACATTTAAGTAAAATCCAAATTTATTACAATCCCTACAAAATCTGGCTCCTACCTACTTCTCAGACCTTCCCCTCTTCTCCCCTACTCCAGGCTCCAACCATGTGGGAAGTCTGTGCCCCACCTTTGGTTTTGAGTTTCTGCATTACCCTTTTATTATATTTTTAAAGAGACGGGCATCTTACTCTGTCACCCAGGCTGGAGTACAGTGACAGGATCATAGCTCACTGCAGCCTGAAACTCCTAGGCTCAAGCAATCCTCCTGCCTCTGCCTGTCCTTGAGTAGCTAAGACTACAGGTGTATGCCACCATGCTGGGCTAATTTTTTCATTTTTTTTTTTTAGAGATGGGGTCTTCCTATGTTGCCCAGGCTAGTCTTGAGCTACTGGCCTCAACTGCTCCTCCCACCTCAGCCTCCTGACTTGCTAGGATTACAGGCACGATCCACCACACCAGGCTCTGCACCTTCCATTCTGCTGGGAAAGCTTTCCCCCAGATCTTCACATGACTGCTGCCGTCCATCTCACCTCTCAGGTCTCACAAAGACCTGTCCCAACCCCAGTTAAAGCCCTTCTTCCACTACTACCCAATCAATCCATCTCTACATCATTTACAACAACAGCAAACACTTAAGTAGGGCTATGGTATACCAAGCCCAATTCTACATCCTTTAACTAACTTTATATTTTCCACAGAACTTTTCATTGCAATATTTTTTCTTTTTTTTTTTTTGAGACAGAGTCTCGCTCTGTCACCTGGACTAGAGTGACTATCCTGTTTTCTCAGTATCAGTTGAAGACACTGTCCTTCAGCAATGAACAAGGCTGAGCCCCTTTTTTCAACAAGCTTATGTCCCAGGGGAAGTGAAGTGACATATAGGATAAATAAAGAAAATTTGAAGCCAGGAGTGGTGGCTCACGTCTATAATCCTAGCACTCTGGGAGGCTGAGGCAGGATCACCTGAGGTCAGGAGTTCGAGACCAGCCTGAGCAAGAGCGAGACCCTCCCTCTACTAAAGATAGAAAAAATTAGCTGGGTATGGTGGCACGTACCTGTAGTCCCAGCTACATGGGAAGCTGAGGAGGATCATCTGAGCCCAGGAGTTTGAGGTTACAGTGAGCTATGATGACACCATTACACTCTAGCCACAGCAACAGAGCAAGACTCTGTCTCAAAAAAAAAAAAAAAAAAAAAAAGAATATAATCATAGTAATGCTTAGAATTAGAAGAGGAAGAAAATATATTACAAATTTTATGGTAAAATCTGAAACAAAAAGCAGAATATCTGGCCATTAAAAACAATAAACCAAAAGGTTAATACAGAAAGCATAAGCCAGAGGACCCTGAATATAAACCCAAATCTGACCTGCCTAGTGGCCAAGGCAAAGAGGGAAACATCATTGACACAAGTCACAGTGTACGTTTTTTATCTTTTTTTCATTTTTTTCTTTAAGACAGGGTCTTGCTCTGTCACCCAGGCTAGAGTGCAGTGGCATCATCATAGCTCACTGCAACCTCAAACTCCTGGGCTCAAGCAATCCCCCTGCCTCAGATTCCCAAGTAGCTGGGACTACAGGCACATGCTACCACATCTGGCTAATTTTTTTCTATTTTATATAGATGCCAAGGTCTCACTCTTGCTCAGGCTGGTCTCAAACTTCTAGCCTCAAGTGATCTTCCCGCCTCAGCCTCTCAAAGTGCTAGGATTATAGGCATGAGCCACTGTGCCTGACCCTACAGTGTATTTTCTGCAAAAGCAAACCAGTGGCTCAAAAGAGGCACAGCCATTCCAGTCATTTGACCTGAAGGAAATTTCTCATCAGCCTCAGAGGTTTCCTTGAGAGGAAAGACTGCAACACAAACTGATGGGGCCATGCAAAACGGGTTGAGGAAAAACAGCTGGAAGAGGGGCCACAATCATGCTGCTTCCTCATGATCTGACTTCACTCAAAAACAAAACATTGCAGATCTGAAACAGGTGCGTTAAAGCACCTTCCAGCACAATCCCATGGATGTTCTTTGTCACAGTTGAGCTTGGGATGGTTTTTGCAAGGTGAAAAATTCAAGATTATCCTCCCTGACAAGAATATGAGACGGAGCATTCATATTCTTGTCTTAATGACAGTCAGGTCTTAATGTTCTTAATAGTCACTGTCGCTGGGGGTGACAAATGCAAATCATCATCAAACCAAGGCTCAGGCCTGAAAGAAGGGACCTAATTACAGTATGGAGATGAGGTGGCATGAACATGACTTGTTAGAGAGAGGTAGGGTTGGGTTGGGTAGGCCAGTTTGGGGCAGCTCGTGAGGTGGGGAACTACTGACTATGACAAGCGATCTTCTGAGTGATAGTGCAGTCTTCAGAAAGGTGCAACCCAAACCCACAGCCAAATGCAGCAAATTGGGTTGGACAAGGCTACTCAAAGGAGGAAGTAACTGGAAAACATAAAAATAAATGAGATTTTATGTTTAAAAAAACCAAAAATGTTGCTGAATAGTTTTTTGCGTGAAAAGATGTTCACAATATAATGTGGAAAACGAATACAAAACAGCATGATCCCATTACGCAGAGAAAGAGTGAGCAAGGAAGCCGGAGACAAAGCCTAAAAAGAGGCCTGGCAGTGGTTACCACTGGGTTACAGACAACGTAAAATTTGGGTTTTTTGTGCTTGTCTATTAATTTTTCTTCCACATGGATGACTTAAAACCATTATTAAAACCATGGATGATTAAAATCTAAACAAAATAATCCTTCAAGAAATTTAGAAATACAAGATTGCAGGAAAAAAATGGAAATAGCATTATAATCCAGAATGCAATCTTATTATGACATTATCTAAAAGAAGGAAACTGCTAAAACAAGAGCCAATTATGTACTTGGTTTTATACTATAAAACTGATGCTGATAGGATTCAGCGGGCAAACACACTGTAAGCACTGGCATCATGCTCTGGTTTGGGGTGCATTTGTACAGAGTTCTCAAAAGGTGGTCCCCAAGCCAGCAGCAGCATCTCTTAAGAATCTGTTTGAAATTCAAAATCCCAGACATACCTCCAACCTGCAGAATCAGTGACTCAGGGGGTGGGGTTGAAACAAGCCATTCAGGTTTGATTCAGTTAAAGTTTGAGAACCACTGGGATGGATGATAGCAATGTCTCCTCTTCTGTAAAAATAGCTTGTCTAGTTAGGAAAATATTTCTTGCTCAAAACCCATTCTGTTGGCCAGGCGTGGTGGCTCATGCCTGTAATTCTAGCACTCTGGGAGGCCAAGGCGGAAGGATCCCTTGAGGTCAGGAGTTTGAGACCAGCCTGAGCAAGAGCGAGACCCCATCTCTGCTAAAAAATACAAATAATTAACAGGGAACTACTAAAAATAGAAAAAATTAGCCAGGCATGATGGTGCTTGCCTGTAGTCCCAGCTACTAGGAAGGCTGAGGCAGGAGGATCACCTGAGTCCAGGAGTTTATGGTGGCTGTGAGCCAGGCTGATGCCACGGCACTCTAGCTCAGGAAACAGAACAAGACTCTTTCTCCAAAAAAAAAACAAACAACAACAACAAGAACAAAAAACCCATTTTGTTATTTTAATTGAAACTCCTGAACAAAAACTATTCAATTATAAAATGATAAGCTGGAAAATGATAAGGATATTTTAAAAATTAGGTAGAATTCTGGAACTGCTCATTCTGAAATAATGTATCAACATTGCAGTAGAACAAACTGAATAAAATCAAGTCTAGTTTTCAAAAATGATAAGGAAGCAATGTATTTGAAATTTCGATATTTAGATGATTTGAAAATACTTTAAACTTGGGGAATGCACAAATGTAACTATTACAACTGCTATATTTTAGTGAACTGATTATTTTAGTCCCTCTGTCCTGACTAAAATTAACATGTTTAAAATAGAAAAGGTTCAACAAAACTTTAACTTCTAGTTTTGTCTAAGGGGGCCATATCACTCACTATAGCTTCAAATTTAAGATTGATGCTATATTTGAGACATAAAGACTATTGAAATACCAGATCCTCTTTCACATTCATGACTGCAATTTTTAAAATAATTTGTAATTGGTTGTAACATGAAATACCATTCTCTCTGATTATGTGGAATTCACTAGACTTCTGACTCAGGAACAAATGCACAACATCTTGCATATTTTATGATTTCAGAAAATAAACCAGTGGTTCCCAAACGTTATCGTCATGAACCCCCAACAGCAAAAATTCAAGTACATGCTCCCAATATATGTATATTTATATATAAATTATATACATGTACTACTGTGATAATATAGTATACATTATAAAATACAAAATAAGAATCAAATAAGGCTGAAATAAACATGAAAATTAGTTTTAATTTTTTTTTTACTGAGATAAGCATGCACCCCTGATGTTTACACACACCCTCTTTGGACTCCACTGGATCCAGCAACCCTGCAAGCATTCTCGGGCAGTGCCCCTGACTGCTCAAGCAGCAGCTGTCAAATGTCAGCAGCCCAACTGCTGTCCCCATCTTGCTGAGTTCCACCATCCCCACACTCCAGTCTGTGACACTGGCTTCCTCCCCCTCCCCCTACGACCTTCATCACTACACCTCACCTGCCAACAACCAACAGAGAAGACTGTGAAGCTAGCAGGTGCGAGAACAGCATAAAACATGGACTCTGTCATCAGACAAACCTCAGTTTGCACACAGGTTCTGCCTCTAACTCTTCGGTCCCCAACCCCTGGGCTGCAGCCCAGTACTGTCCGTGGCCTGCTAGGAAAAGAGGGCCTCACATTACCGCCTGACCTCCAGCACCCGCCTCCTCCACATGGAAAAATTGTCTTCCATGAAACCGGTCCCTAATGCCAAAAAGGCTGGGGACTGCTGCTCTCACTCACTAGGTAACCCAGGGCTAGTCAGATAATGTCGCTAAAACTCATCTGTAAAGAGGGTGATAACGGTTTCATCTCATTTGGTTATTATGAGGATTATGTGAGATAAGCTAATATTAGAGCACTTAGCACAGTACCTAAACAGCTCAAATGCTCAATAAATATTACCTATAATTTTTACTTTTGGTGGCAAAAGTAGTCACCGGGGCCTTGTTTCTTTAGCTAACTCAGGAAGGTAGCAAGTTATAATGGAAGTAGCTCAGGTGACAGAGTCCAGCAGACCTGGTTTGAAGGCCTGATCCACCATTTAATTATACAAGCTGGGTAATCTTGGGAACCCAGTTTCTCTATAAGGAGTCCTCTCAGCTGTTCAACATGAGTGATAACCCCAAACCATACATGCAGTACCTGTCATAGCCAGTAAAACTAACAACAGTGGCCAGCAAATAATCACTGATAGTAAGCAAACAGCACACGAACCTAAGTATCACTGTGTCATTCCAGGGTCCCTGGAACACATTCATGTACGTGGCTAGATACTGAGAGAGTACCTTCCACCAAACGCTAATAAATACATATGCACTGAGGACCACAGATAGCCATGGTTCCTTTCCCAACTGGACAGTTTACTTGCTCATATGCAACCTCTGGGAAATGAGAATCTTTATGCCTGTTTTCTATTCATAAACTTGGTGTAAATTTTTACCCACCTCATGACAATAAACTAATCTAGACAGGAGGTATGGGGGATTCTCAAACCAGTGATTATTAAGTACAGGAGACCTCTGGGGAGGTGCTGTCTTTTTCACAATAGCAAAAGAAAAGGGAGAGCATTCAAACACTAGATTAGTTCATAATAAATGAAAACTAATGCTTTCAATTTCAATTTACAACCAAAAGAGTGAATATACAGATATATTTACACTTACATATATTGTGTTTTGTATACCATGTGTGCTCAGTATGAATGCTGCAAATGTGTAAAACACCTAATATCTAAACACACTTTAGAAGATATAGGTCTTCAATTAGGCATCACTCAGGGATACCTGAAATGCATACCGCACTAACTAGACACTCTTCATCTTGATTCCCTAATAAAAACTTCAATCTTTAGCACAATATCCTGAGATGGCAGCACATTCATAAGAACACTGCATAAACAGACTCCACAAAACGTTTGGTCGAATAAAAGAAACGCACACAAAGATAACAATATTAAGGAAACCTTTTCTGTGTTCGCTTCACAAGAATTACTAAAAATCCCCAGTTTAATCACCCAGCTCTGATTGTCACCACGGAAGGTAGAGCAGTAAGTGACCCGCACTAGCGGAGACTCACCCATCCCCTTCACAATTTCCACCTGCACAACTTTCTTCGATTCGGTCTAGATCCCGGGCTCCTTTCAACTAACGCTATCATGACATTATGATCCTGTATAATACTGAGATAATAAACCCAACATGAGTAAACAAAGTAGATTTAAGCAATACAGAAAACTAGAAACCAAACAGGACCCAGCAAAGAAGCTTCATGCTACCTGTCAATCAGATCGTCCAAAAGAGACAGGCGTGGATAGCATGCTCTCCCCCGCACGCTGGAAAACCCAGACAGCACCAAAGCAGGTTCTAGAAACGACAGCTGCCCTGGGCGGGCGACTAGGCCAGGGGGTGCGACTGCGCGAGCCCCTCTCCCGGCAGCAGGCTCTCGGGGCCCAGAGTAGGGGTGGGGACGCGGCGGCCCTGCCCCCTCGCAGGGCTGCAGTCTCCGGGGCCGACCCGCAAGGCTGCTGGACAGCGCCCACGCCCGCGCACCCTTGCCCCAGGCGGCCCCATCCCGGAATTCCCGAGTCCGCGCGGCTGGAGGCCCAAGCCCAGGCCTGCGGGCAGGAGCCGTGGGGACGCGCGAGGCGGTACCTGTGGCGACAGCAGCACCCAGGCGGCGGCGGCGGTGGCAACGGCGGCGGCAGCAGGAGCAGGGCGCGGCGTGCGCGCTCTCGGACCGCGATCCGGTGCGTGGAGCCCGCCTTCTCCCTCCTAGCCGCCGGGGGCCTGCAGAGCTCCCCGCCCCTTCACCTCTCACCTCCTACCTTTCCCCTCCCGCCCGGCCGCCCTCCGCACGTGCTCCCTGCGGCGTGAGCATGCGCAGTGGAGCCCGCTCACGGCTCCCGCTCGCCCCCCGGCGGACACCCGCCACACAACCCCGAGGGAGGTCTCGGGGGCTGTCCTGGGCCGGCCGGGCGGGGCGGGAAGCTGAGACGGGGTCAAGAGGTCCGCGCTAGAGCTTTTGACTACACGTCCCAGAGAATCACCAAGAATATGCACAAGATGCTCATGTTCCCTGTTTCGTAACAGCAAAAAATTAGAAGCAGCCGAGATAACACTGCAGGTATAGGTGAATTGAATAAATTATGTCGATAAACGAATTTCCCCACAGCCATTTAAAAAATAAGTCTTATCCTCGTTTGAATAGTGGCGAGTAAAAAAGAAAACAAAATTAAAAATAAGTTTTATGACTGCTTACTGAAGTTGAAAGATGTTCTTGAAAGAAGGTTCTAAACAAGCTGAAGAGTAGGATCCCGTTTGTGCTAAAAACAGTGCCAGAAGGGTCTAGGGTGATGCTGTGTGATCATGGTTACCTTTGGGTGGGAGGATTATGTGGGGGGTGCTGGGGTTTTTCCCATTTGCTGATCTGCATTTAACCGTTTTCCACATGGAACAGGTATTTGTTGTAATAGCAATCGCTGCATTCAGTGAGTGTTTACTCTGTCAGGTGCTGAGCTGAGCACATTGCACACATCTTCTTCATCTCATTTTCCTGAAAGCGGGAGGTAGGTCTTGTTTTGGGGTCTCACAGAAGGGGAAGGGGACCGCCCCATCGTCTCCCCAACCCAGGGTACAGCCTGTTGGATTTGTCAGTAGACCCACTCGCAGGGAAACCTCGATCACACCACCTCATGCCTTTGCTTGACCTGGGTCTCAGAATGTCAAAAGTCAGTGTCGCCCTTACCCTGCTGCCCCAGAGCCACTCAGCCACTCACCTGCACCCACCCTGGGGCTACCTGGACAAAGCAGCTTCTGTTCTTGCCCTCAAGGATACCCACCAGCGCTGACATTGCAAAAAGTACAGATGTAGTCACCTATGCAAGGTAGAAATCAGAGGTGGCCCTTCTGGCTGCTGCAGCCCGTTTGCCCTTCTATGCTTTCTTCAAAGTCATACCCCTTCCCTCAGCCCAGTTCCCACTGACTGAAGTACCTCTCCAAGGTTGCCAGTCTGGCCTTCCTCCCTACCTACCATGCTGTTGTCACAGTGAAATTAAACAATATGGAGGCCAAGCACGGCGGCTCATGCTTGTAATCCTAGCACTTTGGGAGGCCGAGGCTGGTGGATCACTTGAGGCCAGGAGTTGGAGACTAGCCTGAGCAAGAGCAAGACTCCGTTTCTACAAAAAACAGAAAAATTAGCAGGGTGTGGTGGCACATGCCTGCAGTCCCAGCTACTTGGGAGGCTGAGGCAGGAGGATTGCTTGAGCCCAGGAGTTGGAGGCTGCAGTGAGCTATGATGATGCCACTGCACTCTAGCCCAGGCAACAGAAGGAGACCCTGTCTAACCAAAAGAATAAAATAAAATGATTGGGACAATTTGGCCTTAACCCAAAATGACCTTCAGGATTATGCCTTGTGTTCAGAATTTGCTTTTGGCTTCAAATGGAAATTGTTATTCTGTAAAGAAAGAAGCCAGGCATGGTAGCTCATGCCTGTAATCCTAGTGCTTTGGGAGGCCAAGGTGAGAGGATCACTTGAAGCCAGGAGTTCAAGACCAGCATGAGTACCACAGTGAGACCCCATCTCTAAAAAAAATTTTTTTTAATTAGCTGGGTGCACGCCTGTACTCTCAGCTACTCGAGACGCTGAAGCAGGCAGATGGCTTGATCTCAGGAATTGGAGGTTGCAGTGACCTATGATTGTGCCACTACACTCCAGCCAGGGCAACAAAGACTGACTCTGTCTCAAAAAAAAAGAAAATAAAGAAAGAAAAAAAAAAGAAGAAAGTCTATTCAGTTTTTTAAATTTTCTTATTGAACCTACCATGACCCTACAGGACCAAGTCCCAATCTCTTTCTTTTACTGCCAAATTCCTGAAAAGAATGTGGTTCCAACTGGTGTATGACTATAATCCAGCTACTTGGGAGGCTGACGCAGGAGGATAGCTTGAGTCCAGGAGTTCAAGGCCAGCCTGGGCAGTTTTTTAAAGGGACCCTGTCTTTTAAAAAAAAAAAAAAAAGTGGTTCCAAACTTACCTCACAGCATAATCACCTAGGAAATATTAAAGTTAAATCAGAGTCCTTCTGAGCTCTATGCACTGACCCACTGAACCAAAGTCTTCTCTCCAGAGAATCAGGAGCCTGTCTTTTAACAACTCCCATGGCACACTAGCCAGACTGTCTTGGGAATTGCTGTCACCCTCTCTTTACTCACCACCCTTTCCCATACAACCCTCCACCAAACATGTGTTTGCAGGAGACTGACGCTCAGCAAAGTCTGGACACTCTTCTCCAAACACAAGAGGCTCCAAAACGGACAAGCACCTAGCTAAGTCCTCTGTGCCTTGACCCACAGGGAATAATCCTCCACTACACAAGGAAGATCCACCAATAGCCCTGTGGAGCCTCTGGGGGAACTGAGGCTCATGGGCCCCTGGTAAGTCTGCTACAGAATGTCCCCCATGGAGTAGAGTGAGGTGGCCATGATTTTATGGCTTCTCCTGTATTTTAATATGAAAACATGTAGAAACAGTGAACGAACTATACAGCAAACACCCATATACTCTAGATTCTACAACTGTTAATGTTTTGATTAGTATCTCATGTGTCTAAAAAATCTATCCCTTTATCCATCTATCAATCCATCTTATTTTTGATGCATTTCCAGGTAAGTTGTGGATACCCAATAATATTGCAGACACTATTTTTATATATAGTAATTCACATGGAGCAGCTCCATTTGGCCCTAACTAGCCAGTTCAACCTTACTTCAGATTGTTCCCCACGAGGAAGGCAAATTCAAAAATTTTAAAAACTAAATGGAGGCCGGGTGCAGTGGCTCACACCTGTAATCCTAGCACTCTGGGAGGCCAAGGCGGGTGGATCGCTCAAGGTCAGGAGTTCGAGACCAGCCTGAGCAAGAGCGAGACCCCATCTCTACTAAAAAAAAAATAGAAAGAGCCAGGCGCGGTGGCTCATGCCTGTAATCTTAGCACTCTGGGAGGCGGAGGCGGGTGGATTGTTTGAGCTCAGGAGTTGGAGACCAGCCTGAGCAAGAGCAAGACCCCGTCTCTACCAAAAATAGAAAGAAATTAATTGGACAGCTAAAAATATATAGAAAAAATTAGCCGGGCATGGTGGCGCATGCCTGTAGTCCCAGCTACTTGGGAGGCTGAGGCAG
>CAUYSK010025910.1:0-42141 GCA_963575035.1 Avahi laniger
TTTTTTTTTTTTTGAGACAGAGTCTCACTCTGTTGCCTGGGCTAGAGTGAGTGCCGTGGCATCAGCCTAGCTCACAGCAACCTCAGACTCCTGGGCTCAAGTGATCCTACTGCCTCAGCCTCCCAAGTAGCTGGGACTACAAGCATGCGCCACCATGCCCGGCTAATTTTTTCTATATATTTTTAGTTGTCCAATTAATTTCTTTCTATTTTTGGTAGAGACGGGGGTCTCGCTCTTGCTCAGGCTGGTCTCGAACTCCTGATATCAAACAATCCACCTGCCTCGGCCTCCCAGAGTGCTAGGATTACAGGCGTGAGCCACCACGCCCGGCTGGAAGAAAGTTGCTTGATAAGAACTTCAAATTGGAAATTGTATACCACTTCCTACTCACTGTGCAATTTGTTTCCATGTGAGTCAGCAGAATTGTGTAACTGTGAATTGATCTAGTGGCTTTGAGCAGGTTATTGCCAAATATCAATAGCAATGACAACAAAAATAATGATGCATTGTATCTGTATAGACACTAGCAGTTTTAACCGTATGAGATTTCACTAATTGTCATTCATGCTGTAGGTTCCAGATGAAAATATGACAGGTTAGCTCTCATTCAGGGCAGAGATGTTAAAGAGTTTCTAATAAGAAGTTGAGGAAGATGGTTTCTCGTTTTGTCTTTAG
Organism: Avahi laniger; assembly: GCA_963575035.1. Lineage (NCBI taxonomy): Eukaryota > Metazoa > Chordata > Mammalia > Primates > Indriidae > Avahi > Avahi laniger. The sequence goes on from CAUYSK010025910.1 coordinate 676, forward strand.
GAAGGATTAGAGTGGGAAAGACTGCAAAGATTAATGCTCGTCCATTAAGAGCTCTCTAATGTTGGGAAACATTTATTCTGTCAATGGACATTCTGTCACTGTTCCATCAGTGGAATAGCAAAAAACAAACCAGGGACCACCTACATAGGAGAGTAATATAATTTAGTCCTTTAATGAGAAGTTATAAAATGTTCTAAGAAGAAGGAATATAAAATTCTCCTTAATTAACACAAGAAATGACAAGATATTTGCCTCATTTCTGTATTTTAGCCTTCTAAGGGAAAGAGGGCAGAGAGGATGAAGATCAAAAGGGAAAGAGTCAGGAACAAAGAAAGGGGGAAAAAGAATCTGATAAAGGGAGAACATTCTTATGAAAAAGCACATAAACACAAATATAGAGAAGCCACAAACAAACTCACACCTGTGTACTTTCACTTCCCCTCCTTGGCCCCTGAAGAGCCACGTAAACATATTTGTAATCATGGAGTGCTGTGAAATAGCAGCATCCTCATTTATCCTTCCAGGATGTTGCCAGTTGCATTATACACACCTTGAGAATAGAAACATCTCATTAGAAACATTTTTATCTTCTTAATGCTACACTGCATTTTAGAAAGTTCAGGTATGGTGTAGATGTATTGTCTTTCAATACTTGCCATGAGGAAATTCAGAGGAAGGCCACATTTAGCACGTGAATCAGAGCTCCCTCACTTTCAGTCACCCCTGGTCCAGTGCCCAGGTCACTCTTCCTGGTCTGGTCCAGTACATGCCTTTCCAGAGCAAACTTGGGACAGCAGCCTATGTAATCTCATTGGGTCTTTTTACATGGCAGATAACACAGCCTCAACACTTGCTAAAACTGTTGCTATGATCTGTTCGACTACAACTTTTTCCTCAAATTGGGGAACAAATGAGTAATATAAGTAAATAGAAATAGATTTTTATTCCTTTGTTCAACAAACACTTAAGTGAGGGCCACCTATTTAAGCACTGTTCTAAGACCTGTGCATTAGCAATCACTAAAGCCAGCATAATTTTTGCTCTTATTTAATTTAGCATTTTGGGGGAAAACAAAAATAAAATCATTACTAAAGTGTTCTCATAGAAATATACTATTTATTTCACAGACAAGTACTGAAATATTTTCATCCCTTTTTATTCCCTTACATTTTTTTCCCACATAATTCAATTAATAGAAGAAAGCTAAGACAAGAACTCATCCCCTTTTAGGTAAAAATACCAGGGCAGACCAGCTCTAGGCAAGTGTGACCATTGTTTCCTGTAGTCCTTTCAGCTCTGCATTGACCAAGATCCAACTTACTAGGATCCTCTTTAAATGATTTGAGATTGTTTCCTCTTTTTACTTTTTCCAAGAACAAAGTTTGAGGGAAGTTCCAGGAAGTTAGTGGAAGTATTAATAGTTGCCTCAGGAAGGGGAGGGAGACACAAAAATGTAGCTTATCCAGGGGGCAGCTTTGGATTCTTCTCTTGCTGATGATGGGATCTTCTAAGGGTGCTGTAAAGATGAAGAGGGCACAGTCCCTGCCTTCCTAAAGCAGTGTATGACAACTATAATCAGGAAGGAACACAAAGTAATTAAAGAGGTGTGCAGAGGTGGGGGGTATGGATACCTCTGACTGTCATGCTCTTGGAGAGCTTCATGAAAGAGGTGGCATCCAGGCCGATATTGAAAGAGATGTGGGGATTGCAGATCATTCTGGGTAGGATGCTGGTGCTGGGCCTTCACTCAGGGACCGTCCAGGCTGCCGGTGGACAGGCAACAGTGGAGCCAGGCATCTCAAGTCAGGGGTAGAGGAGAGTGGCCCAACCACACCACAAGAGGTGGGAAGGGATTGACTGCATTCAGGGGACTCTTAATGCCTCTTGATCAGTTTGAATGTGAGGCATTCATTTGTTGGACAGTGGACAAATATGCTAAATTTAAATGCAATGAAATATTCAAGAATGCTACAGTCAAAACGGTGATTCGAGAAGCTTATTGTGGCAGCTGCGTACAGGTTGATTAGAGGTTCGAGGGAGACCAGTTAGAAGGTAGTACAATTGTCCTACCTTGGGATGACAGGAATCTAAACTAGGAAGGTGGAACATAGAATGAAAGGAAGGGAGTGATGGGCTTTGTCTTGTATTGTGAATCATCCTGGAGTTATTCACAGGAGCTTAGTATATTGTCAAAGTGGAAAATGCAGGTAAGAGTGACTGCAATGGAGCAAGGCAACAGTTTCAAGATCAGAGGGGTAAAAACAGACAGTGGTGGCTTTTGCTACTTTGGAAATCTGAGAAAGAGAAGCCATAAATATGTGGGATGCTGTTACCCTCTGTAAACAAAATGGCATTATTCTGTGGATTTAAAATATTTACAAATGCCTCTTAGAATGTTGTTTTCCATGGATTAATGTGATTTATGTTGAAAGTGCATATATTAAATATATTCTTTTCAACAGCGGTTTTGCTTTACAAAGCAGGTAAAGATTATTTTCCCTTTAAATGTAAAATGTTAATTTAATTTAATCTTTGCAGCATGGGAATGGGATACTAATGTGGCTGAAACCAGCATTTTATTTTTTGTGGGTTTGACCATTTCAAAAACTTTACATTTATGAAAAATATTATTACTAGGGAAAGAAATTTGAAACCACACTTCAATTTCAGTGAGGATTGTATAGTGTTTTTCCATTATACTGCTTAAATACTCCAAAGAGTCTATGCCTCAGAGCAGGGACTTACAACTCTGCTGCATAGGAAAACAGAGGACTCCGGAGTGGATTCTGAAGTGGTTTTCCCCATCTACATCTGGATTGCTGTCCTTGGAAACAAACTCTTGGTTTAGTCCAGTGGAGCGTTCTGTTTTGTTGAGAAATTGGCCAGTAGCATATAGTTACGTCATTGCGCACAGGCAGCTAAAGCCACACGTTCTGTAACCCCTCACCCAAAAGTGCAAATGTATTTTGAAGTATAGATCTTCGAAAGATTAATTATACACTTACACGATAAAGATTTCCGATTCTCTCAGACCAGTATATTTATTTTGTTTTGATTAATTATCCTGGAATGAAATCTTCATCTAAGCTAAGTCTGATTCCCTAAATTTTTATCACTTTTTAGCTTGTTAGTTAAAAACCAATGCTCTGCATTCTTCCATATTCTTAAACCTTTACATAGTGTGGTGATAATAGGCTACATGGAGAACTCACTTCATTGAGAATGAAGGACATGCCGGTCCAGCTCTCCCTTGCATTCACTGGACTGACTTCCAGAACTGCATTCAGTCCTGGGAACTGCCCTTTAAGAAGGGCACACACAGGCTAAAGTGCAGTCAGAGGAATAAATAGGTGAAGGAGACTTGAAATCCAATCATATAAGGGAAGCTAGGTGGTTGGTCTGGAGAGGAGAAGACTCAAAAGCTACAGAGTTGTCGTATTTCACTGCTCTGGGGGTAGGTGGCAGGTGCCATTGTCTTGGCTACCTAGCAGAGGGCTCCTTTCCCATCCAGAGGAATTCTGCTGCGTGCATGCTGGTGACAGGGAGAGCCTTGCCTTCGGTGGTGGAAGCTGAGGGGTTAGATTTGCCTCTCTCAGGTCACTTGACACCCATGTGTGAGCAAGAGTGCTAGGCTCCTCCTGGCGTCTGGCATGTGTTTATGTCTGGGTCTTTAAGTCTAATAGGCACAGGTCAGTTGATAAAGTAACTGCAATCTAATGTCACATCCAAACTGCTCTTGCGGAGTGACATTGGCAGTGTTCCTCACTGCCTGCTTCCCTTGGCTTCTGGCCACTTCCCACCTGGTTTTCCCACAGTCTCATAGGGAATAGGAACATCTAATCCTGATAGATTTTGTGAGCTCCCTAATATCCTCAAAATAAATTCCTTTTTTGCTTAAGTTAGTTGGTGTAGGTTTCTGTCATTTACAACAAGAATGCTGACTGATCTAATTGCTAAAACTCTCCAATAGTTTCTTTCTTCTAGCTGGAATTCTTTTTTTTAAACTAGTGAATTTTTCTTTTTTATTTTTAGTTGACACATAATAATTGTACATGTTTATGGAGTACAGGGTGATATTTTGATACATGTTTACAAATGTGTAATGATCAAATCAGGGTAATTAGGATATACATCACCTCAAACATTTCATCATTCAAAATCCTCTCTTATAGCTTTTTTTTTTTGAGACAAGGTCTTGCTCTGTCATGTGGGCTAGAGTGCAGTGGCGTAGTAATAGCTCACAGCAACCTCAAAGTTCTGGTCTCAAGCAATTCTCCTGTCTCAGCCTCTTAAGTAGCTGGGACTACAGGTGTGTGCCACCACGCTTGGCCAATTTTTGTATTGTTAGTAGGGATGGGGTCTCGCTCTTGCTCAGGCTGGCCTCAAGTGATCCTCCCAACTTGTCTTCCCAAAGTGCTAGGTATATAGGCTTGAGCCACAGCGCCCAGCCCTCTTGTAGCTTTTTGAACATTTACAATAAATTATTGTTAACTATATTTGCACTACCGGGATATAGAGCTTTAGAACTTATCCCCACTATCTAACTACAATTTTGAGTCTGTTCTGTATCCATTAACCAACCTCTCTCTATCCTACCCTTCTCAGCCTCTAAAATCATAATTCTACTCTCTACTCCTATGAGCTCCATTTGTTTTTATCTCCCACATACGAGTGACAACATTCAGTATTTATCTTTCCGTGCCTGACTTTTTTCACATAACATAATGTCTTCTAGGTTTATCCATGTTTATTGCTGATGACAGGATTTCATTCTTTTTTATTGCTGAATAGTGTTCCATTGTGTGTATATATATGTGTGTGTGTGTATATACATGTATATATATATATACACCATATTTTCTTTACCCATTCATCTTCTGATGGGCATTTAGGCCAGTTGATTCCAGATCTTAGCTACTATGAATAGGGAGGCAATAAACATGAGGGTGCAGATATCATTTCAATATACTGATATCCTTTCCTTTGGATGAATACTCAGTGTGGCACTGCTGAATCATATGGTAGTTCTATTTAGAAGCATTTCCCCTATGTTCTCTTTTAGCAGTTTTATAGTTTTGGGTCTTCCATTTAAGTCTTTAATACATTTTGAATTGATTTTTGTATATGGTGAGAGATGGGGATCTAGTTTCATTCTTCTGCATAGGGATATCCAGTTTTCCCAGCACCATTTTTTGAAGAGAATGTCCTTTCCTCAATCTGACTGGAATTCTTAAGAGGATCCAATGATAGCTTTATGGAGTCTGTGTGTCCATTGTACTATGTGCAATAGTTTGGATATTTGTCCATTCACATGGGGCAGAGGTCCATGGCTTTTATTTAATTCTCAAAAGGTTCTATAACCCTAAAAAAGGTAAGAACCACTTATCTATAGGATACAATTTAAACGCCTTAGCATGACATACAAGGACCTCATGATATGGCCTCTGCCTACCACTTCAATTTTCTCTTCCATTGTGTTCCCTGCTGCTGCTGTTTCTTCATCCTCTTTCCATGCTCCAGTCAGTCACATCAAAGTACTATGAGTTCTCTAAAAGCACTTCATGTTTTTCAATGTCCACGTCTTTGCTCCTGATGTTCTTTCTGCCTTAAGAACTATTGTTGACTGTTGCTAGATGACCGTCTTACTCAGTGCTTTTGGCATTGCTTTTAGTAGAAGATGAGGTAATAAATAGGAGGCCACTAGCTCCTGCATGCAGAATTTAAAATTCAATCAGTGGGGCTCTTTCAGAGACCGAATAGGCATGTCCTCCATCTACTGTTGAACTGCTGCCCTCCGAGCTTTTATGAGGAAAATGGTGCCCAGTGTGCTTAGTCTGTTAAAGGCTTTTCCTCATTTCCTACCAAAGATACAACAAGATAACCAATTATTTGTGACCTAATTTAGATTCCTTGATTAGAGGTGTGTTCTGATTATAAGCTATAGAGCCATCATTTTAAGTTAGAAGTTAAGGCATCTCTGTTACAAAGAAAATAAACAACAGCTAATTTTAACTGGTTATGATGATCTATTTTGTATTCTCCTTCCCTTTTATTTGAAACACATTTTGTTTGTTTTAGAAATCTCTTTACTCTCACATCTGTGAAGCCAAATACAATATAAACAATTCTCAGTCATCTGTGATAATGGGTTTTAGGGTACACTTTGGATACTGGAGTTTATTAATTGCCTCCAAACCTTGTTTTAGCAAACTTTCCTCACTTTTGGTGAAGATGCTAGTGAGTATAAATTGCCAAAATAGTAAATCTTCTCTATATCCCCATTGTATTTGTCCCACAACTGTTTATTTGGCCTACTTACAGTACAGTCTTGTTACAAAGACAAGAAACTGAATAATTTCTTCAACAAACATGTATTGAACCTCTACTAAATGCCAGATTCTATTTTAGCTCCTGGAGATACAGTGGTGAAGAAATTAGACAAAGCCCTGGCTGTCCTGCAGCTGACCTTCTAGTGGTGGGATATAACCACAAACCAATGAACAAATGAACACACATGAAAATACTGGATTGTGATAAGTGTTGGGAGGATAAAACAGGATAGACAGAATGTGTATGTGTGTGGGCAACTCTAGATTGGAATGGAGGAAAGGTCTCCTTGAAGCTGTGATCTCTAAGACTTGAATGACAAGAAGGGGCCAGCCATGTGAAGATCATGGGGAAGAGCATTTCAGGCCAACAAAACAACTACTGCAATGGGCCCATGGCAAGAGCCTGTGTGGTGTGCTGGAGGCACAGCCAAGAGGGCAGAGTGGCTGGGAAAGGGGTAGATGATAAGAAGGAAAGTTTAGAGCTAGCAAATAGAATTTATTATACAAGTCTAAGTTATTCGACAATAAAATGAAATATTTATTTTGCAGTTTAAATGTATATGGCCATGAACATTTGTATTTCAGAATCTGTGCCACGATTTCAGGATTAGATTCAGTAATTATTTAACATATAAGATTCACATTGGAGAAAACCAAAGTCTATGCGATAGATCCTGCTTTCAAGACTTGGATTTCCCATGGATAGGATAGGCCATTAGTATTATTGTAGGAAAATAGCATCTAGTGTTATATTCTTAAATTGAATTTGCTTTGGAAGTAATCATGCATGCAATGAACATAGTAAGAAACAGCTTCCTTCATCCTTTCATGTAATAATTGCTCTCAAGGATTACAAGAGCTTATAGACATATGGAACATCCGGTTATAAAGTTAACTGGACAGGGAAGAAAGCTATTATGGATAAAGCTTCAGATTTTCTGGTATCTGTACAACAGAGACCGGATGAGTTGCCAGCACATAACAAGCCAGAACCCTGGATCCAGAGAGCATTTGTGATATACAGCCAACACAGAACTGCTTCCCCTCCCAGTGGGTGATCTCCAAATATGTTGTGGCCTTTGGCAAGATTTTTATACCACAATTGAAAACAGATGCCCTTTCTGCCCTTTCCCTTGTTGTCTGAGTTACTACTGTTCAGGAGGTTGTGAGCCATGGCAATCTCTCATGCACCTTCAGAATTCCCGGCAAGTCCTCGTTAGACATTCCTATTCAGAAGTCTTGCAGTGAAACACTTCCTCTGCAGGAAGAGAACAGACATAGGAAGGTACCAGGACAGTGAAGTTCTGGTAATCTAATCAGTGTATTCTGGATGTTTCTTGTTATAAATCCAAACACCAGTCTTAGGTTTAATAGAAAACATCTCTCTGGACAGTTTCTATTTTAAAATAGATAATCCTAAAGGAAAATACTTAATCCTGAAGGAGTATGTAATCCTAAAGGAAAATCAAAGCGTGCTCTCCCTAATGGACTATATTCAGTTTTATTACAGTATATCGCCCTACAATGAGCTTGGATATGATATTGAGCACCCAGAGTATCCAAAAATTACAAAATTCTTGACTAAAATAGAGTTATTAGACATAACTGAATATAATGTATGTAATTTGTTTGGATCTTGCTATAAACCAATTTAAACTGGTGAACAACTGGATAAATTTAAATGGGGACTGAGTAGAGACAATATTAAGAAACCATTGATAATTTTATCAGATATGATAATGGTATAGTGATTATGTAAGAAAATATTCTTATTTTATAGAGATGCACATTCAAATATGTAAGGAGGAAATATGTAAATCAACTATATTTTATTTAGCAAGATACAAGTAGATCTACCATTTGATCTAGCAGTCCCATTACTGGGCATCTACCCAAAAGAACAAAAGTCATTCTATAACTTGCACTTGAATGTTTATAGTGGCATAATTGACAATTGCAAAGATGTGGAAACAACCCAAGTGCCCATCAATACATGAGTGGATTAATAAAATGTGGTATATGTATATCATGGAGTACTGTTCAGCTATAAGAAACAATGGTGATCTAGCACCTCTTGTATTTTCCTGGATAGAGCTGAAACCCATTCTACTAAGTGAAGTATCCCAAGAATGGAAAAATAAGCACCACATGCACTCACCATTGAATTGGTTTCACTGATCAACACCTAAGTGCACATATAGGAATAACATTTATTGGGTGTCAGGCAGGTGAGAGTGGGGAGGAGGGGATGGGTCTATGCATACATAATGAGTGCAATGCACACCGTCTGGGGGGATGGACACGCTTGAAGCTCTGACTTGGGGGCAGAGGGGGGTAAGGGCAACATATGTAACCTAAGCATCTGTACCCCCATAATATGCTGAAATAAAAAAAATCATACTTTAGCAAAATATCAATTAGAAGAAATATGGCAAATGTTAATAATTGTTCAATATAGGTGACACCTTATGAAGTTTACTATAATAAATCACCACTGTCTTGTTATGTTTAAAATTTTTATTATTCATAGTTAAAAAATCTTTGCACATCAGTTCATAGTACATACAGTGTTTTGTCAGCTTAAATAGCATTGCTTTATGATTGCAGTGGATGTTGCTTTATTGTGCCTTTTCTGCTGCAGCCATAAATGGCAGTGGATTTGAAATCAAGGTGATTTCCTTATCCATGGGTTGTTATAGTAAAAATGAAACAATATTCCCCATGCTCTCATTGTGTAACTCCATCTGTGATTATGGGAAGCAAAGTAGTTCAGAAGTAAAACTGAAACATATGGAATCCTAAAGCTGATATTTTAAACATTTTATTTCAACCTCAAGTTTTAAAAAAGAACAATGTTAAGCTACAGTTACCAAAGCCATTTTCTTTCCTTTCAAAATGTATATGCTACAACCTGGATTTTATTAACGTATATAAAATGATTGGCACCATCTCGGCAACATGTACGCCAACCAATTGTCCTTTTTCCTTTTCTGTTCAGAGATTTCGAGGAGTTGCTACTGTTACATCCTCCTGTGTGTTTCTTCAGACAGTGCGCTTTTATAGATGTTATATGCCCGTATTGGGTATTGGTAAGACTTTTTCCCCTTGGGATATTTTGACATTCAGACCTTAAAATAAATCACATTCCCATTTCAATTGAACTGGCTGATGGAAATAACACATTCACATTGCAGTGTGGGCTGATTCACATGACCTGGCTACTGATGGAACAAACATGTTGTGTTTTTATTTCCAACTACATTTCACTTGTAACTTCTCTTTTTTCTTTTCACGCACACTTGGTGTCAGTAGTTGCAAATTTAACAGAAAAGGGAATCTTGCTGTCCTCTCTTGTCAGCTTCAACACTGTGTTAAGCTGTGAGTACTGAAACTTCATTTAAATAACAACAACAACAAAGCCCAGATGGAGGTGTCTTGATTTTGAACTGGGGTTGAACGTAAAATCCTAATCATATCATCATTAACTGCAAATACCCATTGAACTCCTGTCATGTAATCCAATACTGTTGGAGGTGCTATGGGGTGAGAGGTTGAACTGGGGGAATGCATGTAACTATCATAGAAGAGAAGACTTGGTGTCTGTCTTCAGCCACTTGCAAACCTTTGCAGAGATGTGGAAAACAATTACTATAGAAAATGGAACATAAACACCAAATGAGTGCCATGAACTGCAAGTGTGGTACAAATTCAGAGTCAAGAAATTGTTTCCAGCTAAGGCCATCATGGCTTTGTGGATGATATAAAATTTAACCGAACCTTTAGAAAGAGGTAAAATTTTGACAGGGCAATAAAGGGCAAGAAGCTATCTGTGTGTGGGTCTAATAGTACATCCAGAAGCAATCCGTGTTAGAGTTGCTACAAATAGGCCAGTTTGGCTGAAGGGAAGAGCTCCTATTGGGACTGAGCCTGGTGAGTGCAGGAATTTGGATTATGGTAAACACTGGGGAAATAGGAAAGGTTTTGGGTAGTAATGTGAGTAAGGCTGTGCTTTAGGAGCTCAATCTGGCAGTGTTGACTGAAAGGTAGGTTGCAGGGAGGAGTGACCACAACAGGGATATCAATTAGGAAATCACTACAAAATAGCCCAGGTGGGAGAAAGAGAATCAAAGTGTAAATTTGGGTAATGACAATGGGAATGGGAGGGAGAGATGGTTACAAGATGTGCTGGGAAAGAACGGATTAGATTTGATGACTCAGTATAGGTCCTCTGTGAAAGAGAATAGGGAAATTCACACAACTTTGCAGCATTTCATTGATGCAAGTAGTTAAATGTAAGTTTAATTGGCCTCTTATGACTCAGTTGAGAACCTTTGAAAGAAAACTTAATTCTTCATTATTAATTTATGGGAAATTCAGCCCCACTTTTATAATTATTAAGCTTTTACACAAATAAGACTCAGAGTGTTATCTTAGTCTATTTGGGCTGCTATAATAAAAATACCATGAGACTGAGTGGCTTAAACAACAGAAATTTGTTTCTCATAGTTTTGGAGGCTGGGAAAGTCCAAGATCAAGGTGCCTGCAGATTCATTACTGGTGAAGGGCCTCTCACTGATTTACGGTCAGTCTTCTTCTTGTGTCCTTGTATGGTATAGAGAATAAGCTCTAGTCTCTCTTCTTATAAGAACCCTAATCCCTTCATGGGGGCTCCACTCTTGTGACCTCCTCTAAACCTAATTTTCTCCCAAAGGCCTCACCTCCTAATACCATCTCATTAGGGTTTAGGGTTTCAGCATACGAATTTTGGAGACACAAACATATAGTTCATGACAAATGGCTATTACCTTCCTCTAGCCTTGACTGCCTTTTTTTTTTTTTTTAGTGGAAACAAGATCTCCCTATGTTGCCCAGACTGGTCTCAAACTCCTGGCCTCAAGCAATCCTCCCAACTCCCAAAGCTCAGGGATTACAGGCATGAGCCACTGTGGCCGGCCGTTGACTGCCTCTTTATCCATCTCTAAGAGTTATGAGGATGGAGCTGTGGATAGGGGAAAATGTTACTTGAAATTTTAATGGGATTTGTTGGTTCATAAGTAGACATGTAAAAGTGTTTCTGAAACAGTAATCACAGTTTAGAGGAGAGAAACCTGGAGGCAGACCCAAGAGAAGAGAGTCATAAAAAAAAAGGCTATCTTGAGGGATGTTCAAGATAGTTGTGAGACAGAGCCAGCTCCAGGTTGCTCTGCAAGAGGGGAGCCAGGGAATAAATCTTCTGACCTTACTCTAGTCCCTCTCATCTCTTACTAATCTTCTCCAATTCTCTAATCTAGATGACAAGGGAAGCCAGTGATGCAGTCCATATAGGTCAGCTGCTGGGGGTAGATAGCAGGGTGAAGAAGGGCAGAGAGTAGAACTGGGGGTGCAAACAAAAGATACCAGTCATAGCATCTTCCTTACAAAGTGTAGCAGTACGGGGTGGATGCTGAAGGAATATGCTTGGATGAAGTTATTCACAGAATTATAAAATACTGGAGCTGGAAGGATTCTGAGAAGTAATTCCCAAGCTTATTTAAGAAATGAGGAAAGAGCCCTATAGAGGTAGCAACTTGCACTCAGCCAGCTGTCACAGAGCTGTTAAGAAATGACGGACCTTTTGATTTTCAGCCCTGGGCTCTTTCCACTAGGCCAGGGAATTTTTATTAATTTTCCAAAATTTTCCTAGACCCACCACACCAGATGAGCCACTGTTCAGCATTGGTGAAAATGGTAAGAAGGTTTCAGTTGTTATCGAAGGGAAAGTGCAAGCATTATAAACATAGCCATTAATGCTTGGCCATTGCAGTAGGTCAAGTTTCTGTAACTGAAATTACAGAGTCTTTGTGGGTAATCTGGAAAATACAGGAATGTGTCAAAAGGAAAATAAAATCACCCATAACAGGACCATAGAGTCCTATTAACATTTTGGTGCTTTCTTACCAGTTTGTAAAATTAAAATGTATTAAATACATAAATCTGTGTATATGCAAAATGTGTGTTGATTGTACATATATTAATAGTTTGGTATATTGTTTTTGCACTTGATAATGAACAATTTGCTATGTTTCAAATTGTCTTATAATCTACATTTTAATAGAAGTAATATTTTTAATGGCTATAGCATAATTTTTTAAAAGTCCTCTGTTATTAGACATTTGGGTTATTTATTTTCTGTTATGATAAATAATGCTACAATATATATATATAGATATATATAGAAATATAAATAAATATTATATAAACACAAAATTATTGTGCTTATCTGTTCCACTAGGATACATTTTAATAAACATAATTGCCACCATAAGGATTTTCAGTGATGCTTTCTGATGGGGCACAGTGGAAAGAACATGGCTCTGGGGCCAGACCTCCCTGATCTATTCTGCTTCTGCCACTTTCTGGATATGTGGCCTTAGGCACATCACTTTGTGCTGTTAAACAGGGATCATATGGCCCATCCCCTGGTGCTGTGATAAGAACCACATGAGGTAGTGCTTTTTAAAGTGTCTGGCATGGAGGGTGTGCTCAATAGCCGTTACCTCTCCCTTCCTATGGGATGGATTAGTTTGTACACGTGTATGCACATGTCTGAGAGTGTAGAATGAAGTGAAGAAAATATGCATACAAGATCTTATTCAGTATCAAGAAAAAACTAAAACTGACTTGCAAGTAGACAAATTTCTACTCTAAAGAATTTTTTTAGTGAAAGACAGACCTATTTAAAGTTTAAGGTATGGATAATGAAGACAGAAATGGAAGTCTTTGAATCATATGTTTCTTTGTCCTGGCTTATCCAGTAACTATTCCTAAGCTTCTCCCCCATGCCTTTCCTTCCTCAGTGCTCATCTTCAAACTCTATCAACGGGCAAAGCACGTGTTCAGTGAGGCTGCGCGAGTGCTCCAGTTTAAGAAGATATGTGAAGAAGCACCTGACAACACGGTCCAGCTGCTGGGAGAGTTAATGAACCAGAGCCACACGAGCTGCCGAGACATGCATGAGTGCAGCTGCCCTGAGCTGGACCAGCTGGTGGACATCTGTCGGTAGGCTCAGAGAGCAGCATGGTGGGACCAAGGAGTGCCACGAAAGAATACTGTTTATATTAATGAAAAATTATGCAACATTTCATAATCTTCCACATGAAAGAAGATCCTTCCCCATTTCCTAAATGAGGGGTCTCCCATGATATAGAGCTGAACTTGTTCCCTCCTAAATATCTGTAGGATGAAAGATTTGCTACCTGGCTCTATGGCTTTATGAGGCTCTGGGTTTGGAGTCAGTTCTTTACAATGTCGAAAGAAAGACTTTTTCCATCTTTGGATGATTAGGCCTTTTAGGAAGAAGATTTTCTCAGACATGTTAACTTTCTCATAGTATTTTAGTTATTGCACTGCTGTTCTGCCAAAAACTCCTGTCCAGTGCCCTAATTAACTTTGGCAGTTCTATTCAGAAGAAGGGAGAAAACTGAAAGGGGGTCTTAAGCCTGATAGGAGTGTGTGGGGAGGGAGAGCCAACACTACCTGCCTTCCAGGCTTAGTTTAGGCAATTTGGGGAAATAAGGGCCAAAGAAAGCCCAGGTTATAAATGGTCAGTTGAGACAGACAGGTAAGCAGGGAAACTCTTTCACAAAGCCTGAAAACAACTTTCTTATAATCATGAAAGAATGAGAAAAATAGAGTAGTCTCCTTACCCAGGAGGATCTCGGTGACCTTGGGAGAACTGAAAGGGAAATTGGAAGAACTCTCAAATGGCTGGAACTATTTCACTTTGAGAAGATAATACAGTGCTACATACAATTAGTAATGGAAATACAATTAGCCACTTGGCGCCTGTGGTTCACCTCACTCATTGCCATACTCTCAGCCTGAAAAGTTTAAACCAAGTAGCTCCACTGATCACAAATGGCATATGTGACCCAACTTGTCAAGAGACTGGAACACAGCATTGATGAGAATCCTTCTGCTAACGTCAGTGTTTGCTCACTAATTGCCAAAAAAACCTTCCCCAGCTTTTTTCATTATAAGTACTCTTTTCTGAAAATATCAAGGGACAGTAAATGGAAGGGACAAATATTGTTCAGTTCTGGAAATAAGAGGAAGTGGAATGATTTGTGCAGAAATCAGAAAGAAACATCTCTGTCCAGAAGGGAGTGGGGTGGTTTGAATCCCACCTGGAAAGCAGTGGAGGGGCATTCTCCTGGAATTCTCTAATGATCTTTCTCTTCCTGGGATGGTCAACCAGCAGTTGTTCTTGTAGACTTTACATTCTTGTGGGGAAAGAAAGAAATGACAATTAAAAATAACTTGAGTGGTAGTGATAAGTGCTATAAAAAAAATAAGAAGGGGTAGAGACTACCAGGGTTACATGGCATGGTAGAAGAAGGCTGCTCTGAGGAAGTGATGTTTGAGCAGAGACCTGAAAGAAGGGAGGAAATGAGAACAGCGAGTGCATAGGCCCTGAGGCAGGGACTTGGCTGTCACATGTAAGGAACAGCAAGAAGACCAATATGGCAGAGAGTATGAAGGAAGGAGAGGATCATAAGTGATGAAGTAAGAGAGGTAGTGGGATCCATACCACATGGGTCTGTAGGCCATCAGAAGGACTCTGGCTTTGAGAAGAGAAAGGGGGCAGTGGAAGTGCTAAGTGATTCTGTACTAGATGTGCCTTGAAAGAAGATCCCAGAGAATTGCTGCGTGGGAGAAAGAAAGGAATCAAGATGTCTCCTGGATTTTTGGCCTGAGAACCTTTCCTTGTTTCTCTAAAAGCCAAATTTTTGGAAGCCACCCTTCACAGTTTTGAGTCACAGTTATCTTACAGTACCATTTGATACTAGAGCAGAAGGGGCCTTAGAGATTCAACAAGGCCCTAGGAAGTTAAGTGATTGAACAAGTTCACATGATGAGTTAGCTGTAAAGCCTGGTTCACAATCCAATGTTTTGGCTACACCTGCCTCTCCCCTACGGTGACACTGAGATGTGATTACATTCAAACGCGGATCATTCTTTTTCCACCTATTTTCATCTCCTAGCTTTCAGGCTTTATGATGGAGGCTGTGGTTGTCATAGTTTCCAGCATTTGAACATTGAGCGAAGCCATGCTGAGCAGGGAGGCGATGTGTAGAGAAGGATGAAAATGGGCTGGGAGTTAGGAAGGCTGAGTACCAGCTCTGCCTGTTTTCATTCTGAGCTCTGTGACTTTGGACTATTGCCTTGCTTTATGATCTCCAGAGTCTTTTTCTGTTCTGGCTGTTTGTAGTTCTATACATTTTAAAAATGTGGTCATCGTTCTATAAAAAAGACATCTGCACTCGAATGTTCATAGCAGCACAATTTACAATTACAAAGATGTGGAAACAACCCAGTGCCCATCAATACATGATTGGATTAATAAAATGTGGTGTATGTATACCATGGAGTACTATTCAGCCATAAGAAACAATGTTGATATAACACCTCTTGTATTTTCCTGGATAGAGCTGGAACTCATTCTACTAAGTGAAGTATCCAAAGAATGGAAAAATAAGCATCATATGTACACACCAGCAAATTGATTTTAACTGATCAACACCTACGTGCACCTACAGGAATAACATTTATTGGGCATCAGGCAGATGGGAGTGGGGAAGAGGAGATGGGTATATACATACATTCTCACCACTCTTATTCGATAAGGTACTGAAAGAGCTAGCTTTCACAATACAAGAAAAGTAAATAAAAGATACACAGATTCATAAGTATTAAAAAAACTATCTTTGTTCACATATGAGTCATTATCTATGTAAAAAACGCCAATCAATTAGCCAAAAAATAATTACTAGAATTAACAAGTAATTATAGCAATTTGGCAGGATGTGAGATTAATATACGAAAGTCAATTTTGTTTCTAGATTATCAGTGAATAATTTCAAGTGAAAATAAAAACTCAATACCATTTATATTAGCATCGTAAAAATGAAATATTTTGTTATACATCTAACAAAAATATATAGAAGATCTATATAAGGAAAACTACAAAATCGTTAAAAGATATCCAGGAAATACAAATAAATGTAAAGATACATCATGTTCAAGGATAGGCAGACTCAATATTTTTAAGATGTCAGTTTTTACCAACTTGACCTATAGATTCAGTAAAATCCAAAACACCAGGAAAATTGTTTTGTGAATATTGATGAAGTAATTCTAAAGTTTATGTGGAAAATCAAAATGCTCAGAATAGCCAATACAATACCAGAAGAAGGACACAATTGGAGGACTTTACACTACTCTGTCTCATGACTTAACTCAAAACTACAGAAATCAAAAGAACCTGGTATTGGAAAATAATAGACAGATCAATGAGAGAGAATAAAAAGCCCAGAATTAACCCACAAAAATTTAGTCAACTCATCTTTGACCAAGAAGTAAAGACAATTCAATGGAGAAAGCAAGTCTTTTCAACCAATGGCCCTGAAACACCTGGACAGCCATAAAAAAAAAAAAAAAAACAAAAACAAAAACAAAAAAAACCTGAATCTAGGTATAGATCTTAACATTTTCACAAAAATTAACTCAAAATGGGACATAGACCTAAGTGTAAAATGCAAAGCAATAGAAATTTTAAACAATAACATAGAAAAAAGTCTATATGATTTCGGGTTTGGTGATTTGTTTTTAGATACAACACATGAGTATGATGTATGAAAGATAAATTTAATAAGTTAGATTTCATTAAAATTAAAAATTTTGTTCTTTGAAAGATAGTGTTATGAGAATAAAAAAACAAGCCACATACTGGGAGAAAATAGTTGCAAAACACACATCTTATATAGGACTTGTTTAAAAAAATATATAAAGAACTCTTTTAAAAATTCAGTTTAAAAAAACCACAAAACGAGTAAAAAGTAAGCAAAAGATTTGAACAGGTAACTTGCCAAAGAAGATATACAGATGGCAAAACCTATGAAAACTTCACCAAAATCATATATCATTAGGCAATTGCAAATTAAAACAACAATGAAATATCACTACATACCTATTAGAATGGCTAAAATCGAAAGCACCGTTAACATCAAATACTGGTTCCTATGTGAAACAATAAGAACTCTCATTTGTTGCTAGTGAAAATGCAAAATGTTACAGCCACTTGTGAAGACAGTTTTGCAGTTTCTTACAAATCTAAGTATGGGTTTACCATATGGTTCAGCAATCAAACTCTTAAATTTGAGTAAAGGTATTTACTCAACTGAGTTGAAAACTTAACATCCAAAAAACTGCACACAAATGTTTATAGCAGCTTTACTTGTAACTGGCAAAATCCAGAACCAATCAAAATGTCTTCCAAAAGGTTAACAAATTAACTATATTATACCCATATAATGGAATAATATCAAGCTATAAAAAGAAATGACCTATCAAGCCACAACAAGGCAAGCAGGTACTTCAAATGCATATTTCCAAATGAAAAAAACCAGTCCAAATAGGCTACACAGTGTATTATTTCAACTACATGACATTCTGGAGCAGTCAAAACTACAGAAACAATAAAAAAGATTAGCAATTTCCAGGGGTTTGGGGTAGAGGGGGTGATCAGTGGTTGTAAGGATTTGAAGGAGATCTGAATGGGTGTAACACAAAGTATTTTTAGGGAAGTGAAATGATTATTCACTATACTTTAATCATGGATACATGACATGCATTTGTCAAAATCCATAAAATTGTGCAGCACAACGAGTGAATCCTTATGTAAGCTATGAACTTTAGTTAATAAAAGAAAAAAACTTCATATTTGATGTGCATCAATAGAACTTGTTGAATGCAAAATAAATTAATTTCATCTTCACTTTCAAGATGCCTAATATGGATTATTAATTACACATTACATCAGCTGAATTATGTAGAACTCCAAAACAAACTTAAAAAATAGACATTTTGAATAATAAGTCAATTTTAATTTTTATAAAATATAATCTACTTTTTAATATTTGTATTCAATTGATTAAAGTTATATCTATCTGCAATATTGGTTTGATCATCTTGGAACCCAGTGTGCATGGTTGAATTACAAGCATCCCCCATTCATATGTTGAAATCCTAACCCCCAGTACCTAAGATTGTGACTGTATAGGGTCTTTAAAGGTATAACTGAGCTAAAATGAGGTGATTAGGGTGGGCTCCAGTCCAATATGACTTACAAGAATTGGAGATTAGGACACAGATATGCAGAGAGGGAGGATGATGCCAAGACACAGAGGTATGTCTGCCATCTACAAGCCAAGGAGAAAGGCTTAGGAAGAAACTAATCCTAACACCTTGATTTCAGATCTTTAGCTTCCAAAATTGTGAGAAAATAAATATCTCTTGTTTAAACCACTCAGTTTGCAGTTCTTTTTCATGCCCTCGGAAGTTAATGACAATATTACTGATTAAAGTCAAATAATTAAATGCAGTATCGCAAATACTTGCATTATCACAAGGAAGTTTTCTGATCTGTGGGAAAGATGATTCACCAAACTCTTCATTAGATATTTAGTTTATTGATTTTTGGACATAAACAGATGGAAAACCATACCATGCTCATGGGTCGGCAGAATCAACATTGTTAAGATGTCTATACTACCCAAAGTGATCTACAGATTCAAGGCAATTCCTATTAAAATACCAGCATCATTCTTCACAGATGTAGAAAAATTAATTTTACCCTTCATATGAAACCAGAGAAGATCCTGCATAGCAAAAACAATTCTAGGCAATAGAAACAATAATGTCTTTTAACCTTGGACCGGAGATCCAAAAAAAAAATGCTATTATCCATCAGCACAGAACAGAGGTTTTTGTTTGTTTGTTTGCTTGTTTGTCAAAGGTAATTGAATACACTGTTAAACATTTTGTCATAAATAGATCTGTGAAAATTCCTTGAATTTTTACAAATACTCAAATTTACCTGACCAATGTAGACAAGTAGTATAAATATCATCATCTTGACATTTCTGCTCTGTGAAATAAAAAGAAAAAAAGAAATCTATTTTGTCTTTATCATTTTAAAATATTCTAGTATTTATTCAAACATGCTTATAATACCAATACTAGCCTATTTTATGAACTATGCTTATAGAATATATAATTCAGTTTTTTGTTTCCTCCTTCAATAGTACTTAATCCAAATTGTAATTTCATATATGCGCTGTGTTTACATGTGTTTGTGGAGGTGAGTATATGCAAGAGTGTACTTGTGTAGGTAAATGTATGACTGTGTGTATGTGTCCATATGCATGCTCATGTGTGTATGCCAACATATGGCTGTATACATTTATGTATTTGGGCAAATGTGTGCACACATGTTTGCATGCATGCACTTTTATGTGTATGTGTGTATTTTGTGTGAAAATATATGGATATATATGTGTGTGCACAGATGTGTTAATGTTGGATGGCATTATCTGTGCTTAGCACAATGCCTGATACATACTGACCATGAAAGAAATTCCTCAGTGAATTAAGCAATGAGTATATGATTTTCAGTTTATTTTATTTCGATTTCAAATTGATATATATTCTATGTAATTTTGAAATATATTTAAATTCCTTTCATCAAAATGATAATTATATTTAAAAATGAAACCAAGAAATGTGACTTTACTTGGAAGAACCGAAGTGTTTAATGTTATATTTTTTCCTTGTACATTATTTTGTTTAATTGTAAACATACTGTTACAGTTAGCCTAGATAATATTATATATTTCAAATTTATACTACTTTATGACCTCCCAACTTATTTTTTTTTTTTTTTTTTTTTTTTTGCTTTAACCAACACATTTATTCACAGAGCATATGTGAGTTTCCTCAGACTAACGCCCTTCTTTGGTTTTCTTTTTTTTTTAATTTTTTTTTGACCCAGATCTAATAGCAGTACTGGCAAAAATATCATAATTTTTGTAAGTTTTAATATTTGTGTATAACTAATGATAACAAAACTTACAATCTTTGTTCCTTCATTAAAATATGTAAAGTAAATATTTTAATACATACTTTAAAAGCATGTTTACTTCATTTCTTCACATGGGTTAAAAACCTTGATTGCTATTCTTACATTTTCTTCATGACAATGTAAGGTAAAAATTTTTTAAAGATAGTTATTTTCCTCATTCTTTTGTTTTCCTTTTCTAGTTTTTCAACATTGAATAAAAGAATGTTGTGATGTTTTGCAAATCTTTCATTTACTTTCCATTGTATGATATTCTAGAGAAAACTAAAAATATTTTCTCACTGATTTATCTTTCTTATTCAGTACTTTTTTTCTGACACTTCATTGATTTTCCCGTGTTGTAATTTGAATAATGCTAATATTATCAGAACTGTTCATGTTAATTATCCTTTTTACTTGTTTATAACAAAATAATCAATCATCATCAAAATACTGTCAATAAATGGTTCTAGGTAGCTAACAAAAAATAACAATTTTCAATAACTCTTGAAGTTAATTTTTACTCAAAAGAGAATAGGAATAGAAAAATCTTATATTTCACTTTTTGCCAAATTGAAATTCATTAAAATTTGTAGATTTCCACCAACTATTAAATCATGACATTTTAAAGATTATTATGTTTTTAAAAAGTTTCTTAAGGAAGAATTGCTCAAAGCTGTAATGAAATGTATTACCTTAAGCTACATGAAAAATTAACAGATATACAGAGTCACTAGTCATGTTTTTCTTATGCTTTTTCATTTTTATCTTGCCCTGCAGCTTGGGGTTTTCAATTATTTCAATCATAAGTTATCTATGCTTTATTAATTTTCTCAAGGCTCATACTATTTAGAACAGAACTAACTTTATTAAGAACTTTGTCTTACATATCTCAATATATATTGTTTGTTTGAATAAGCATTGGGTTCCTTGAGAGAGATTTGTTCTCTTAAAACAATATCATTTATCCATCCATTTATTAACTAATTAGGTTCTTCAATTGCTATAATAGATTTCTCAATGTTGAGTCTACAAAGGTTGATAAGAGAGAGCTTTTTCTTGTTTGTTTTGATGCTGTGGTATGGAGAATGCACTCCACTCCAGAAGCATTCAATAGTCCAAGAATAGGACACGTGGTGAATGGAGGTAGCGGAGGAAAAGGCTAGAAATGTGGAAAAGTATCAGGTATTAGAGAGACTTCAATGGTGTATAAAAGTATTTTATTCTGTGGATAATGGGTAGACTCTGGGTTTTGGAGCAGAAGAGTCACATGATCAGATCTAAATCTGTTGGCAAGTTTACAATGTGCTGAGTGGGGAGATGAATCATAATACTGCTAACGTTCAGGTGAAACACAATAAAGTCAGAACCAAAGTTAGTAGTGATGAAATTGTGGAGAAGGGTGTGAAGCTGAAATAGATGGAAATATGAGGCACTTAAGAATTAAAATCTAACGGACGTTGCCAGAACAATTTAGGATCAAAAAGTCAAAAAGTGAATTATCCCCAAAGACTATGGTTGACTTGCATGAATGAAACATGAAAACATTAAACAAGATGTAGAATTCTGTAGAAGGAACAGGTGTTAAGCAAAAGATATCTAATTTTTTAATTCAGCAATATAAATGTAATGTAATGAGTACGGCATCTGTTACCTCTTTAATTTGGAATCTAGTGCTTGTGTAGTGACTTAATCTAATGAATAGGTATGCAACATTCCCACAAATTTAGACATAGGTTAAGGAGTTTGGGTCCACATAAATTCATCTTACAACTCGTAGATTTCAAGGTTTAAGAATATTTACCTCAACTTTAATGCTGTAAAACACAAATGTTTCACAAACATGATGAAAGACAAGTTTGTTAGTCCTTAAATCATTTTGTTGTTAGCAAATATATAGATAACGAACACTTAATTTTTCCCTTTGGTTAAAACTCAGTACTTCTCTTTCTTCCATTTTTCCTTCCTTCCTTCCTTCCTTCCTTCCTTCCTTCCTTCCTTCCTTCCTTCCTTCCTTCCTTCCTTCCTTCCTGTCTATTCTTTCTTTCTGCCCTTCCTCCTTTTTTTTCTCTCTATCTATGAATAGACCTAAAAAAATGTTATATTTAACACTAAAGGGTCCAGGAAAATCTCTCCAAATTACAACAAACGCACCAGAGAAAATACAAAACACTGTTTCTTTTTTCAAATGGAAGACCAAAATAGTTTTCATAATCAATAATTTACAAAAGAAGTACTAGATACTTATGTTAATTTTTATGTAATAGAATTCAAATAATTTATCCAAACATATATTAAGTGAATATATGAAGAAAATTTAGAATTTCTAAACCATACATATATATTTCTAAACCATATATATATTTCAAAAATTATTTTGAAAAATGTATGATAGTATCTCAAGTGTCTTGAGGGGCCTGAATAAGATATTTATTCATAATTCTTTCTCCTAAAATTTAATATTCTACATCTAACAATTCATAGTTTAAATTATAGTTATGATTCAAATAAGTAGTAAAATGCAATGCATTTATATAAGACACTGATTAATTCAAAATTCCAAAATAATTTTATTTAACACCTAAATCTGTGCAAAACATGCCCAACTGAATATTGATGTACTGCGGCTGGGGACTGCAGTTCTCATGCACTCTCTTTTTCTACTCTGAATTCAATTGTCTTCTATTTATGCATCCATCAATTCTACAGGAAAATGCTTTTATGTAGAAAAAAAACTGGGAAAAACACATGAACAAAAGTTTATAGATAGGCAAATGGCCAACAAACATATGAAAAAATGCTCAACATCTCTAATCATCAGGGAAATGCAAATTAAAGCCACAATGAGATATCACCTTACCCCTGTCAGAACAGCCATTATTAAAAAGGCAAAAAGCAATAAATGCTGGCATGAATGCAGAGAGAAAGGAATGCCTATATGCTGTTGATGGGACTGCAAATTAGTACAACTTCTATGGAAAACAGTATGGAGATTCCTCAAAGAAATAAAAGTAAATCTACCATTTGATCCAGCAATCCCACTACTAGATGTTTAACCGAAGGAAGTCATTTTATCAAACACACCAACATTCAAATGTTTATTGCAACAGAAATCACTATTGCAAAGATGTGGAATCAACTTAAGTGCCCATCAGTTCATGAATGGATAAAGAAAATACACATACACACACACACACACACACATACCAGGGAGTATTACTCAGCCACAAAAAGGAATGAAAGAATGTCTTTTGCAGCAACTTGGATAGAACTAGAGACCATTATCCTAAGTGAAGTATACCAGGAATAGAAAAATAAACACCACATGTACTCACTAATAATTGGGAGCTAAATGATGAGCACACACTGGCACAAAGAGATGTAAAAGACAACATTGGAAACCAAGAAGGAGGGAGAGTGAGATGGGTGTGAGAGGTAAAAACTTGTATCATGTACAATGAACACTATTGTGGGGATGGACACACTAATGAGCCCTGACTTAAGCATTATATGAGATATACATGTAACAAAAACATTTGTACCCCCTTAATATTTTGAAAAACTAAATTAATTAGTTCAAAGAAATACAGTGTCACCACACATCTATTAGAATGGCTAAAATCCAAAACACTGACAACACCAAATGCTGGTGTGCATGTGGAGCAACAGGAACTCTCATTCACTGCTGGTGGGATTACAAAATGGTGCACTCACTTTGAAAGACAGTGTCATAGTTTCTTACAAAACTGAACACACTCTCACCAATCAAGCTCTTTGGTATTTACCCAAAAGAATTTAAAAGTTATATCCATATAGAAACCTAAACATAGATTTTTATTGCAGCTTTATTAATAATTTCAAAACTTGGAAACAACCAAGATGTCTTTCAATAAGTGAGTGGACAAATAAACTGTGGTGCATCCAGACAACAGAATATTATTCAGTGCTAAAAAGAAATGAACTTCCAAGCTGTAGAAATCCATGGAGGAAACCTAAATGCATATTACTACATGAAAGAAGCCAATCTGAAAGGCTAGATACTTTATGATTCCAACTATATGACATTCTAGAAAAGGCAAAACTATGAAGACAACAAAAAGATTAGTGATTGCCAGAGTTTATTGGGGAGGAAGGGCTGGATAGGTAAAGCGCAGAGGACTTTTTATGGTAGTCTATTCTGTATGATACTACAATGGGAGATATTTGTCATTATTACATATGTCAACACCTGCAGTACATACAACACTAAGAGTGACCCTTAATGTAAACTCTGGATTTCAGATAATAATGATGTGTCAATGCTGGTTCATTGATCATAACAAATATACCATTATGAAAGGGGATGTCAATAGTGGGAGAAGCTATGCATGGGATAGGAGGCAGGGGTTCGAAAAAAGTACTTTCCACTCAATTTTACTGTGAACCTAAAACTGTCCTAAAAATAAAGTTTATTAATTAAAAAATATCAGTGTGTAAAATAATTGTTTTATTCTTTTCTTTGTATCTTCACAAGTTTGATTCTTTATTGCGAATGCTAAATGTTCCTGGTGAGCAAAGTATAAAAGTTGTTCCTAACATTTTACAAATAAGAGAAACATGACATTTTCATGCAATAAGAAAAAGTTACTACTTCTATCCTCATATGTAAACACAACATATTCGAGAATTTATTTACTTTTATTAAGGAAAGATTTACTTTTCATAAATTTTGTCTACCATTTTCACTCAACAGCTCTTAATTATTTAATCAATCTGTATTAATAGTATTTAACTCTCCCTCTTTACAATGTACTACATAAGATACTCGGACAATAACAATTATCATTGAGCATTTTTATAGAATATAGTACATCATATCACTTTGAGAAAGTTTTGTCCAAACATATGACATCCTTGGAGGATTTTTTCTCTTTAAAATATAGCACTACCATTTTCCATAGTTAGATATATACAATAGTAAATATTCTAAAAATTAGAGTGCCCTCCCTATGGAAAGTGCCAACCACAAAACATTGTCTTTGTTTATTTCTAAAAATTATTCAAACAAATGGATTTTCAAATTGAACTTCAAATCCCTACCTGCCTGTATCCACTAGAATCATATACACTTGGACGTGTAGGTAGCTGCTGGATGTCAAATGTGCGTTTTATAGTTATTCACTTATGTGGCCAATTTGCAGTTCCCAGAATACACGCAAAGTTAACTTTTTCAAATGCATAATAAAATAACTCTAATTGAATCTATAATGAGAAAAATGTCATTTAGTTTTCAACATATTTAGTAATCTCCAGAATAGAATTCAAGGGAGAAGTACAGAGACCCTTTCTGATTAAACCTTAATGAATAAGCCTTCATTTTCCTTATGCTTTCTCTTCTTTTCCCCTTGCTCTGTCCTCCCTGTTCTTTTGATTTTTCAATTAAGAAGTGAAAGTTCAATGTAAAATTGTTTAAATTTGGGGGGGAAAAAACCAGTGACAGGTTGTGACTGCATTTGACTATAATGGCTCTGAAAATCAGAGAAAGGAAAGTGGCAGATGGGCAAAGATACATGATTGCTGACCAGGGATATCATTGTCACTGTAATATAAACCATGAATTTGAAGAAATTCCTGCAACTAAAATGTTTAGGTCATAAAATTGCTAACTGTGACAAACTTTTGACTTTCTTATTTTAACATATATATTTATATTATAGTTATGTCTTTAAGATACTTAAGAAGTTGTATTTAATTATTAAAATGATTCCTACATCATAGTTCTAAAAGAAGTCCCATTTGATTGTTTGTTTTCTTTTTAATTTATTTTGAAAGGTGTTGTCAAGGTTCTTTCAATTTTTTCATCTATTCATTCAACATATATTTATTAATCAGCTACAAAGAGCAAAGCACAATTCTGTGCATTTGGAATATAAGCAGTGAACAAAATAGACAAGGTTGTCAGGAAAAAATGTTAGAAAAGGACTAACGATATTACTGATTTTTTTTTCAATTAAATATTCACATTGTCTAATGGTCTCTCTGGGGATTATCTGATTCTATAGAGATGTGCATTTTTAATTGTATTTGACATATGGTATAAAAATTAAATTGTAGAAAACTGATAATATAAATGACTTCTGATCGTGACAATGCAAATGAATATTGTCCAGTAGAGAATATAAATCTCTCTAAGTCAAATTCTTAGTCCAACAGATTGTAGCCTATTACTTATTCCCTCCTTAGGTAATGAGTTAAATAAAATCTTTAAACCATGTACATTTAATATTTGAACAATCATGATTTTCGTTTTAGAAATTTTATTTTAACAAAAAGCTTTTCTTTTTGGAACTTATATCTAGTGGATCTTATGTAAATGTCTGCATAACTTAAAAAGAAAAGATTCTTCCATCTCCATTTATTATAATAGATGACTTCTGGAAAGATAGAAATTCCTCATTTATATTGGCAAGAAAATATAAATGGAGAATATATTTCAAGGGTCTGGACTTTCAAAACAAATCTAGATTTTTTAAATACTCAAAAATAAAGATACACTGTTTCTTTGGTTTCCTGTGCCTCTTTAAGCTTTAGTTTGGAGCAGTAAGATTATACAATTTTTTAGATAATGATTTTTGCTAGTTAACCTGAAATGAAAGTACACATATTGTTTACTGAGTTGATGGTAAATACAGTTGAATACTCATCATGTAGTTTACAGGATCCGGCTGGTTATTACAAGCTTTTATGAATAGTCAATAAAACTTACTAGACACCCATTTCTAGTACCTTACTCTCAGAGCCATATCAGGTAGAAAATCAGTCCACTTGGAAGAGAATGTGACATTATTTAATCATTAGCCCTGACAATATAAAGAACTACTATTCAGCAGTGATATCTGTAAATGATAAAACAGTAATCAAACCTATGTGTAAGCTTGAATAGTGTGATAACTGAACATATTAATAGAAATTTTTCTCTGAAAATACCTGAAATTTTACCAATCCTTTTGAATAATTTTTGTGTAAATTTCTTAGTCTATTTTTTATTATTTAATTACTTACGAATCCATGTAAACTAACTTTTAAGATTATAGTATTATGAACTGATCATAGACCAGTTTAAGGAGATTACTCATTTAGGGGAAATTCTACATATAAACTATGTTGAGATCATGAAAATATTGACTATTATAAACAAATGTATATTGATAAATTTTTATAAAATTTTATTAGTGATTTCTGAAAATAGAGTTAGTATATTTGTATTTTTCCAAAAAGCCCATGAATTCTAACAAAATTTTTCCCACTCAAAAATTCCAATTCATCAAAATTTGCTAATAGTTTGATAAAATAATTTCATCCTCTCTCCATATCTCTTATTCTTAAAAGCAGATAAGTAGCATTTTATTCTCAAAACGCATTACAAATTGGATTATAACATTTCACTAAGGCTAAATGAAGCATTATTATTTATCATTAATAATGACTGACACCAGGACACTTCATTTGGCAGGGAAACATTGGGGTAAACGCAGGCATGTTGAATTGTAATTTAAAAAGGGAAAACTGGTTTTAATCATATTAGCAAAAATCATTAAGAGATTTTTAGATTCTTAGACAGCATTCCCTCACTCTTTTAAATTTAACTTTCTAAAGAGAAGTTTATATCTAAAATAAGAACAATCATAATCGTAATACCAATAGCAAAAATAATTGGTTGGCTTTCTAGTCTGAGGAAAACAACAATGAAGGTAATTATATCCTTTAAATTTTTAATCTTCTTATATCATAATATTTCCTTGGAAATTGAATATAGATAGAAATCAACTGCTAAATAAATTGTCTTTGATCTATAGTGGATGTGTGTTTGTTTTCACTGCCCATCAACTCTTTTACCTTCATCTAGAAACAATCTCACTAGGATTTCAGTTTTCTCCTTTATTTTACATTTTTTAAAATTTATTTTGAAATAGTTACAGTTTTATAGGAAGTTTCAGCTAGTACAAAGAGGTCCTGTGTACCCTTCATCTAGTTTCCTCCAATTAGTACACTTTATATAATTATAGGACAATATCCAAACCAGAAATTTGATCTTCATACAACATATGTATATAGTTCTATGTCATTTTATCATATGTTTAGGTTTTTGTAACAAAATTTGCAATCAAGAAGCAGAATTATTTCATAATTGCAATGATCTCCCTTTTGCTATCCCGTAACACACACACCCATTGCCCTCTGCCTCAGTGATCTCTAATCCCTAAAACCACTTATCCATTTCCAGCTCTATAATTTTCTCAATTTGAGAACACTATTTAAATTAAATCATAAAGGATGTGTCCTGTCGAGACTGGATATCACACTCAGCATAATACGGTTGAGATCCCTCCAGTTGTTTCATGTATCAATAATTCATTTCTTTTTATTGCTGAGTAGTATCTCATGGTATGGATGCACCACAGTTTGGTTAGCCATTTGTCCACTGAAGGAAGTTTATTTTGTTTCCAGTTTTGAGCTATTAAATTCATGTACATGTTTTCGTGAAGATAAATTTTCATTCCCTTGAGTGAAATGAACAGGAGTATAATTGCCTGCTCATATGGTAAATGCATTTTCAGTTTTTAATAAGCTGTAAAACTATTTTCCAGATTGTTTATACCATTTTATATTCTCATCAGCAATGTATGAGCCATCCAGTTTCTCTATAGTATTACTGACATTAAGTAATAATGTAGCATTACTATTACTATTTTTAAAATTTTACTTGTAAAAGTGTGTGGCAATGTTTCATCATGATCTTCATTTGCATTTTTCTAATGGCTAGTAATGTTGACCATCTTTTTATGTGCTTATTTCTTATCTGTATATTCTTTTTTGTAAAATATTTCCTCATATCTTTTTCTCATTTTATGATTATTAATAGATGATTTATTTGTTAATGTTGAGTTCTAAGAGTTCTTTAAATATTCTGGTTATACATCTTTTGTCAGATTGTTTTACAAATATTTTCTCCCAGTCTGTAATTTGTCTGGTCATTCTTTTAACATGATCTTTCCCAGAACAAAAGGTTTTCATTTTGATGAAGCCAAATTTATCAATTATTTTCTTATATAGATCATTCTTTTGATGTCATGTCAAAAATTCTTCATCAAGCACATAGATCTAAAAACTTTTCTTCTATGTTATCTTTCAAAATTTCTATGATTTTATATGTTATATTTAAATCCATGATCCATTTTGAGTTAATTTTTGTATTAAGATATAAGGTTTAGATCAAGACTTATTTATTTATTTTGCCTACAGCTATCCAATTGTTCCATCATCATTTTGAAAAGACTTTCTTTATAGACTTGCTTTGTCAAAAATAAGTTGGCTGTACTCACGCAGGACAATTTCTAGATTCTAGATTTTGTTCCATTGATTTACTTGTCTTTCCTCTGCCAATAAAACAGTCTTGATTACTGTAGCTATATAAGTGTTGAAATTGGATAGAATAATTCTTTTCACTTTATTTTTCTTTTAAATTTTTTTTTAGTTATTGTAATTGCTATGCCTTTTCTTATAAATTTGATAATTATCATGTTGATATCTGCACAATATCTTCCTGTAGTTTTGATAACAATTTTGTTAACTTTTAGATCAATTTAGGAAGAATTGGTAACACTTTTATATTAGATATTCCAATCCATGAGCCTCCATTCATTTAGATTTTCTTTAATTTTTCATCAGTATTAAGTCATTTTCAGCATACAAGTTCTATAAATGTTTTATTAGAATTACACCTAAACATTTTTTGGCCAACTGCAAATGATATTATATTTTAAAATTATGTCTCCACATGTTTATTGCTAGTATATACAAATATAATATAATTTTCATTTGTTGATATTGTATACTGTGACCTTGCTGAACTCACTTCTTAGTTATAAGGGTTTTCTGTGCAGACCATATGCATATGCAATTTCCAAATAAGAAAAGATTCATTTCATCATTTCCTGATCTGTATGATTTTGTTCCCCCACCCCCCACTTGTTTTGGCTTATTGAATCAGCAACAATCCAGCACTACATTAAATAGTAGTGGTGAGAGTGGACATCTTACCTTCTTCCTGATCTTAGGGGCAATGCATTCATTCCTTCACTACTTAATGTAATGTTAGCTGTATGTTGTTTATTAGATGTACCTTATCAAGCTGAGGGAATTTCCCTCTGGTTCAAATTTCTCAAAGTTTTTATTGAATGAGTGTTGAATTATGTCAAATACTTTTTTAAATCAACTAATATGTTTACATGATTTTTCTTCTATAAATTGTTGGTAGGGTGGACTACAACATTTATTGATTTCTTTTGACTATTGAATCAGTCTTACATGCCTATATAAACCTGGCTTGTTTATATTAAATAATTATTCTTATATATTGCTTAATTCTGTTTGCTAATAAGTTAAGATTTTTTTCTTCTATATT
This sequence comes from Avahi laniger, assembly GCA_963575035.1. NCBI lineage: Eukaryota > Metazoa > Chordata > Mammalia > Primates > Indriidae > Avahi > Avahi laniger. Next base: position 31,385 of record CAUYSK010025910.1, read on the forward strand.
CATGAGGAATACTGATTTTTAGTTTTCTTTTTTCAAATTTCTGGTTTTGATATCATGATGATAGGGACTTCCTAAAATGAGTAGAGAAGTGGTTGCCCTTCTCAAATTTCTGGAAGAAATTGGATAGAATTGATGTTAGCTTTTAAAAAAAAAATTCGGTAAAATTCTCCACTTAAATCATCTGGACCTGGAGATTTCATTTTTAGGAGGTTTATAATTACGAATTAAATTTCCTTCATAGTTATAGGACTATTCATATTATCTCTTTCATATTGAGTGAATTGCAGTAATCTATAATTTTGAAGAGTTGATCTATTTCATCTGAGTTTTCAAATTTATGTCTCTAACAGTTGTTCATAGTATTCCATATTATCATCTTGATGTCTGTGGTATCAGTAGTAATAGTCATTTCTACTTTATTTTGATTGATGTATGTATGCTATGTCTTTTTTTTTTCCCCCATCAGGAATATTGGCCTGCAATTTGCTTTATTTTTTCTTTTCTTTTTTCTTTTTTTTTTTTTTTAATTAACTGGCTTGGTATTAGGGTACTGCTGGCCATGTAGAATGAGTTTGAAAGAATGTCCTTCCCTTTGGAATAGTTTGAGAAGAATCTGTGTTAGTTCTTCTTTCAAAGTTAGGTAGAATTCAGCAGTTAAGCCATCTAATCCTGGGCTTTTCCTTACATTATTTTCTTATAATTCACTCTTGTTACTCATTATTTACCAGTTAGGGTTTTCTATTTCTTCCTGATTTAATCTTGGTAGGCAGTATGTGTACAGGAATTTATTCATTTCCATTAAGTTTTCCAAATTGTTACTATATGGTCATTTATAATAATCTCTGATGGGCCTTTATATTTCTTTGATGTCAATTATAATGCATCCTTTTTTTGTTTCTGATTTTATTTACTTAGGTCTTCTCTCTTTTTTCCTTATTTAGTCTGCCTAATAGTTTGTCAATTTTGTGTATCTTTTCAAAAAGCCAGCTTTTTGTTCCACAGATCTTTTATATTGTCTTTTAGTCTATTTCATTTATTTCTGCTCTAATATTTATTATTTCTTTCCTTTTGCTAATTTTGGATTTGTTTTATTCTCACTTTTTTAGTTTTTTGAGGTGCAACATTAGGCTATTTGAAATTTTTATACTTTTTTTTTTTTTTTTTTTTTTTTTTGAGGCAGAGTCTTACTCTGTTGCCCAGACTAGAGTGAGTGCTGTGGCGTCAGCCTAGCTCACAGCAACCTCAAACTCCTGGGCTCAAGCGATCCTCCTGCCTCAGCCTCCCGAGTAGCTGGGACTACAGGCATGCGCCACCATGCCTGGCTAATTTTTTATATATATATATATATTTTTAGTTGTCAAGTTTTCTACTTTTTAACGTGGATATTTATTGCTATAAGCTTCCCTCTTAGTATGATTTTTTTCTGTATACCATAGGTTTAGGTATTTTGTGTTTCTATTTTCATTTATTTCAAGAAATTTTCTAATTTCTTTCTTAATTTCTTTATTCACACATTGGCTATTCAGGAGCAAATTATTTCATTTCCATGTATTTGAATGGTTTTGAAAGTTTCTTGTTGATTTCCAGTTTTATTCCATTGTGGTCAGAAAAGATCTTTGATATGATTTTGATGTTTTAAAATTTATTGAGACTTGTTTTGTGTCCTAACATATGGTCTGTTCTGGAAAATGTTCCATGTGTTAATTAGAGGAATGTGTAATTTGCAGCTGTTGGATAAAATATTCTGTAAATGTCTGTTAGATCCATTTAGTTTATAGTGCAATTTAAATCCAAAGTTTCTTCGTGGATTTTCTGTTTAGATAATCTGTAGAATGCTGGTACTGGAGTTTGAAGTCCTCAGAATGATTGTCCTGAGATCTATTTCATCTTTCATATTTGATAATATTCGTTTTATATATATGAGTACTCCTGTGTTGGGTACATATATGATTATATTTATAATTTTTATATCCTCTTGCTGAATTGATTTTTTTCACTATATAATGACCTTCTTTGGCTCTTTTTACTGTTTTTGACTTCTACTTGCTACTCCTGCTTGTTCTGGTTGCTGTTTGCATGGAATATCTTTTTCTATCCCTTCATTTTCAGTTTAAGTAGATTTCTACAGGTAAAGTGAGTTTCTTTTAGGAGGCATATAGTCAGATCCTTTTCTTTTTTAACCTATTCATTCAATCTTTTCTTTTAATTGGGGAATTTAATCCATTTACTTTCAAGGTTATTACTGATAGGTGAGGACTTAGAGCTGTCATTTTATTAACTGTTTTTTGATTGTTTTGTATATTTTTATTCATTTTTTCCTCTTTTATTGTTTATCCTTGTGGTTTCGTGATGTTCTGTAGTTACAAGTTTTGATCTCTTTCTCTTTTACATTTGAATATATGCTTTACCAGTGAGTTTTATACTTTATTGTGTTTTCACGATGCTAGTATTTTTTTTTTTTTGTTTCCACTTACAGATGTAGGACTTTCTTAAGAATTTCTTACAAGGTCAGTTTAGTGGTGAAGAATGAATATCTTTAATTATTGCTTGTCTGAAAAAGACTTTATTTGTCCCTCATTTTTGAAAGATAGCTTTGCTCTGGATAGTATTCTTGCTTAGCCTTTTTATTTTTTTAATATATGTTTAGCACATTGAATATATCATCCCATCCTCTTCTGTCCTATAAGGTTTCTGCTCAGAAATCTTTTGTTATTCTTATGAAAATTCCCTTACATGTTACTTGGCATTTTTATCTTGCTGTTTTTAGAATTATCTCTTTGTCTTTGACTTTTGACAGTTTGAGTATAATGTGCCTTTTTTGGTTGAATCTATTTGAGGACTCTTGAACTTACTTGATGCAGATGTTCATATCTCTCCCAAGACTAGGAAGATTTTCAGCTATTATTTTATTAAATAGATTTTTCTACATTGTTTTCCATCTCTTTTTCTTCTGAAATTCCCTATTATGCAAGTATTTGTTTTCTAGTCATCAGGGTGGCATTCCTGGCAATGGTCATTGGGCAGGCCAGTTCACAGGCCTTGAGTGGCATACAGGGTGCACCTGGTGAAGGTTGTCGGCAGTAGTGGGTCCTTAATTGACCAGTCCTCTGTCCAAAAAGTAATTATTTCAGTTGAAATATGGACATTTTGCATATTATGTCACAAGATTATGGATATTATTTAGATCTTGTGTTTTACCAGACCTCTTTGACACTGATTGGGAAGACGGAGGGAGACACCGTAACCATGGGACCACCTCAAACCAATTAACCATAGTTTAATTTGTGGTAGATAGCACAGAGTCAAAATTGCAAGTCATGTGGCCTAAGCAAGCAGAATGAAAAAGAGCTTCAATCTCCTAATTGTTAACACCACCATACTGGCAGACTGGCTGCACTGGTATCACCTTGGGATTAGTTACTGCTTTTATGGGCTATAAAAGATTGACCCACTCAGATCAGGGAGGCAGATTTCAACATATTTGAGTGTTGTCTCCTGTCCCCTTGCCAGTTAACTCTCAATAAAGCTTTTTCTTTTCTCAAAAGCTGGTGCCATGGTATTGGCTTCTATGTGTGTCAGAAAGTGAGTCCATTGCTTCATAACAACCCACCTCATTATCGTTAGGGTGTGGTGTAAGTCAGATTCTTCATTCAGCATCCATTGACACCTGGAAGAGGGAGGAACTCCTTGTTAATGTTAGATGAGATTGTAAGTTTAGGGTCCCTGTTAGGTCTCTACTAAAACTACCTTGGCTGAAAGGGGAAGGTGTGTCTCATTACCACTGGATACAGGTAGAAACACAGGATCTCTATGTGGTAAGAAAGGACACCCTGAAACCAGGGGAGAGGTGTCTCAATACTGCTGAGTGAGTAGGGCTTGTTACCACTTTATAGGACATAAGTCTGGGCTCCCTGCCTTGCCTCAGACTTTTTTTTCTGTGCCATTTAGCTTACATAGAGTAGTTATATGAAAGTTTTCTGTCTTACTAGGGTGCAGCTTTAATGGTCTTTTAGCTAAAGTAGGCATTCTTTGGTACTTTTTTTGCACACATTCACTGATATTTCCTTATTTCCATCTCAGGATTTATGAGGTTACAAGGAAACCAAGGGAACTCACCATTTTGTTTTTCCTTGGGATCTAGGGATCCTTAGCTGGTCAGTCTTCTTATCTCCATCTTTTATAGTCTCTTTATGTTTGTCTTATATATCATGCTCAAGGGATTTATTTGTATTTAGTAGGAGGAATAAGAAAAAGTACATCTATTCCATCTTCCCAGAAGCAGAACTCTTAGTGTTCTTTTAAGGATATGGGCTCCTTCTCATGTCATTCTATGTCTGTGGCTGTCGTATGTAGGCATTGCATCCTTTTAGACATGGTAATTAGTATAGGTTAGCAAATGTAACCCAAATAAGACCAATCAGAGTCAATAAATTTCACAGGATTTTACTGAAATTACTGGGTATGAGAAACTGTCTTTTGGGAGGTTGTCAATCAGAAAACACATCAGTCTGCAGCTATAGGTTCAGACTGTGATTAGAGGCAATGCATGAAAGTGAAATCAACATGGAAGAAAACAGAGGCAATATACAGGGAATGAGTTGCTGTTCATTGATGATACTATTTGAACCCCTGGACATAGTAGATTCCTGAATCTTGTTCTACATTGGGCTATTCAGTTAGTTAAGCCAGTATGTGCCATTTTTAATTTAACTTAGATTTTTTGTTTTTATAATCAAAGGAGACTTAAAATATATTCACCTTACTCATATTTCTATAGAAATCAATCATCCTAGTTACCTGTAAAACATCACATAGTCCTTGTTATATCAGTGTTATGTCATGGCTTAAGCAAAGTTAAATCCAAAACCCTAGGAATATAAAAGAATGAGTCAGCTTTATTAGACATTTTAAACATTCTTCCTCACTTAAAGTACTCAGAAAAGATGCTCATTTTTATCAACTTGAGATAAAGAATGTCTCACATAAATTACTGGGCTATTCCTAACGCAGGCCATGCGATCATGACTTTATATACTATAGGCAAAAATATTCAGTACCTTTTTAGTATTTGCTAAAAAAACAAAAATAATCATTATGCTCTTCAATATTCTACTAATAATATAATTTTTTAGTAGGTGGTAATAATATTCTTGAAATAATTAGAAATAAAACAAAATGCAAATAGCTGTAAGGAATAAAGTTACTTCAAACTTCAAATTTTGGGCATACACAAGCGCACACACACACACACACTACTAGAAATACACTCTATTTTCTACTTTATTCCATTCCATTCAATTCCTGTTTTCATAGCTTGTCTTTAATGTTGATTCTTTCCCTTATAAATTATTTTGTTTACCCTCTGATGAATTCAGTTTGTCCTGGCAGAATATATGTTTTTGTATACTCACTGACATGGAACATTTATGGAGTAAGAATTTGAATATCTGAAGAGAAAGAGGGAATTTTTAGTGGTACGAGTGAAGAACTAAGGGGGAAAGATAATAATGCTAGAACAACTTTCCACTTTGACTCATCCTATAACAAGCACGAACATATGATTAAACCAAGAGAATGTATTTAATGATCATGTATATGAAAGTCACATCATGGCTGATTTATTTTTGTATCCCCAAGCCCAGAATAAAAAACAATGCAGAGCTGATGCTGAATACATAGTCATTGACTAACTGAATGAATGAGAAGTCAGGGGCTTCAAGAAGTCTGAGTTGATTAGGTAGTACTTTAAGTTTTCTATATTCATTTTTGCTTCTTTCTACATGGCTTGTTTGAGATTCTCAGATTTGTGTTCTTTGGCTAAACTCTTGATTCTTATATCTAAGCTAGAACATGAACGGTACCTTCCCTATTAGAAAGCTTTTGTGGAGTAATAAATAGCTTCTAATTTAGGCTAATTTGGCTTGGATCCATTTCAAAGACCCCCTACCTATGTCCACAGCCTCTGAAAGCTGCTATTTAGGTTAAATTTCCTAAGAGTTTGTTAATTGAATAACTATCTAAAAATGTAGCAGATCCAAGCACAGTTTGGAATATATGTGAGGGGAAATGTGGATTAGAAGAGAGTAGAACCACAAGATGCATCCATTATTTACTATGACTTTTCCACTCTTAATTGCAATAAACAACTCACCTGGCAGAAAGCTTACTGGCATGGTATAAGTAAGTTGGGAAATATTTTTAAATTACTTTGTGGAAATTTTTTATTATATCAATGAACTTTTTTATTCTGTGTAAAAGTTTTTCATATCCATATTGAATTAACGTATATTAAGACATCATTTGACCTATACATACAAATTCATATAAAAAGAGACAAATGATATTATCTTCATGTGTATAAATTGACTTTATATCTTCTATTCATTTTTTAATTGTCTGATTCAGTCACTTATTTTGGACTGTCACACTCTAAATACAAAGAGCTTTGAGAGATTTTGTATTTCTACTATACAAAATAAAAATAAGGTAATAATAATCATAAAGTAATATAAATTAAAGCAACAAATATAAGTCAATTATATTTAAAAGTAAATATAACAATCAAAAATAAAAATAATTCAAAATGTAATTAACTATAAACTTTAAAATGAGCCCCTAGATATATGTCTTGAGTATAGTAGGTCTTTAATGTCTTATTGTTTTACTTCATAAGTTATTAGCTTCACCTCAAAGGACAATGATGGAATATGTATAAAGACTTACATATTATAGTAAATTATTATGCTATTATTAACAAACACACAGAAAGTCATGTTTGAAAAGAAGTGCTAACATTCATAGAAATGAGGGAATTTAGATTAAAGTTATCTATCAAAGGAGTCTGAAGGAAAAAAAAAGTGATATAACATCCTTTCTAAATAATCCCACTGTGCTGGCGTATGTTTTGCAGCATCATTGAAGTCATCTAAATTTCTTGGGCAAATAAATATTTAAGAACACTAAATATGTTTTTAGCAACATCTAAACATTCTCTGTAAAACAGACACACTCACGGAATTAAAAACTTATCCTTCAGGTTAACCTGGTTTTTTGTTTTTGTTTTGTTTTTTTCTGATCTTTATAACTGAAATGCTGTGTTTCACCCTGTCTATGGCACCCAGGGATTTGTTTTGCATTCCAATTTTGAGAGAATGTATTATTTATTATTTCTACAACAGATCTTCATGGCTACATTTTGTGTTTGATAGTTTAGTAAATAAATTTTTTAAAAATCTCCCTTCTTTGCCCCCTCCCCTGTTGAGCTCCCTAGTTCCCTATACCAACTTTCAGCCCACAATGAATCTTTACAGGTAAGTTTTAATCCATGAACAACCTTAGTTTGTAATGGAAGTGCTCACATGGTTTTAATTGTAATCGTGTTCACTGCTCCATTATAATTAGAGATCCACTGACTTCTTAACCAGTTTTGCTTTCAAACATCAAGAGACAGTCTCTTTTTGCCAGCATTCATCAGCTTCTTGTAAATTCAGTAACAATATAGTGGTAATATTTAATATTTTTTAATAGGTTTAATATTTTTAATATGTTTTTCAGGCTGCTAAGAAGTTGAATGTCCCCCTCAAATCTTGAATTCTGGGCTCCAATGGCTTAAAGAAAACTTAGTAGATAATTTAGGCAACTTAGTTGTTCCTTGGTCAGAAATATACCTTATTCATTTCTCTCAGTATTCTTTCTTACATTTAAAGCTATTTGGTGAAGCCATGCCCTCCCTCATTCCCTTCCCTCTACCCCCTCAATTCTAATGCAGATGGCATGTTGCCACAGGAGGAGAAACACTGTTGAAGAACACTGTAGTTAGACTAGTTAGATGAGCTACCTACAGTAATAAGCAAACTAAGAAAACATTTACACTTTGCTGTGGACAGAGATTTGACAATTGTTCATGTCCAATCAAGTATTTTTGAGAAGCTCAATTGCATTAAGGTTTATATAAGTGTACAAGCAGGATTCTTGCTAGCAAATAACAGAAACGGGCTCTGGTTAACTTAAGCAGAAAAGACATTTGTCACAAGACTATTGGGTAACACGTTGAATCACAGAAAAACTGGAGAACCAGGCTTGAGAAACGAGCAGAAAAGGAAAGCCTAAAACCAACATAGGAAGAATCAGCTGTGGATGAAGTTCCTAAACTGTCTCCATTAACACACTTTGCTGAACTGCTGCCCCCTTCTGTCCCTGCCACCACCACCTAGTTTTTTCTGTTTTTGTACCTTTCCTTTACTCCTAAAACATTCAAAATTAAGTGAAAAAAATCCAGTTACCTGAACTAGGTCATATGATCATGCTGGGTCCAGCCAGAAAATATCATCTTTCAAATACCAAGTCTTGTAAAATTAAATGTTGTGAAAAGACCACATAGCCCACTAAGGCTGCAAACTATGAACACAAAGCATGTAGAAAACAATTGCTATATATAGAATCACAATAGTTTTCAGATGGAAAGAGCCCTCTTGTCCTCTAGAATAAGAAAACTGAAGTCCAATCATTAAAGAACTTTTCCCAGTGTTACTTGATAAAAGGCTCAGTGCTTTTTTCCTTCTAACTAGACAGCACTAAACTACATTTTTTTGTGAGAAATAATCAAAAATAAAACTAAATTAATTTTCAACCATGAAAAAATATTTATAATAATCTTTTTACAGAATTATTTCAAATATAAATTCAATGGTATCTGTAACAGATTAATTACATAAAACAAAAATTTATTTTATTTTTTGCTATATGTATTTATCACAGGTAATTCTAAACAGTTTTATGTATCTACAGTTTTCAAAATCAACTAGTTTTAATTTCAACTGCTCACATGTGGCTACTGAGAAGTTGAAATGCAGGTGATCCAAATCAGGATAAGCTCAGATAAGTTTAAAATACACACTGGATTGACTTAATATGAAGACTTAATATGTAAAAAATAAAATATCTTATGATATTTTTATATTGATTACATCTTGTAGTGACAGTGTTTTAGATATATTGAGTTAAATGAATTTATTGTTAAAATTTATTTTAACTGTCTCTTACTTTTTTTGTGAATAAATGTCTTGGATTTGTGGCTGATCTTCATGGAAAGTTCAGAAACTTTTCAAAAAATGACTTACATAAGTCAAGATCAAATATGAGAGTATTCGGTCATAAAACTTAGCAAATTGATTTGTAGAAACAAAAGTCTAAAAGAATATCCTGTTATACACAGGATGTATTATTCACAAATGCCACTGAAAATATGTGGGTGTAAGCTATAGGATATTATAGTACACAAGATAATGAAAGATACGATATCAAACAGCATAGATGGCATGTTTTTCTCCATATTGAATTTTTATAAATTAAGTGGCAGGTAATTCCACTCCATTTCCTTCTGTAAAGCTTTAGCCACATCTACTGAATCAAAACAAGAGCAGAAAGTGTGCAAAGAGAAGGGAGGTGGTGAGAGGCTGTGGGGACAGGGGAAAGGGATACGGGGAGTAGAGGGAGAGCGAAAGAGAGCAGGAAAATAGAAGAGGGGAAGAAAGGAAGAAAAAGACAGAAACGGAGAACAACATCTTTCCTTTATTCTCTACAATCCAGATTCCATGGAGTGCAAGTGTCCATGGCATTCTCCCTACTGTCTGAGAGGATAAGACCATAACTAAGATTCTTGAGGGATGAACCTTTCCCTCCTTTGGGGCTATTTTTGGTTGAGGTGGTTTAGGGAGGTCGGACCTACTAAACCACCAACTGACGCAAACTTTCTTTTCTTTCTTTCTTTTTGGCTATCATCAAGGTCAACCTAAGAGTAACAAAAAATTGACTCATGTTAAGAAAATTAAAAATTTTTTTAATAGCTTATCTTTTCAATCTCTAAGACACTTCTCATTTTCTCTCATTCATTGAGATTCCTTATGACTCTTAATGTATATTGAATAACTGAATGCATTATAATAAATATTAAGTTTTATCTAATCCCTGTTTTCCAGGCAATATTCTCCTCACCTCCAGACAATATTCTCCTCTCCTTAACCTTTGCTATACAGTCTTGCTTGACCTTTCCAGATAAATTTGGTAGATATTCGTGTTTTGTTTCATTTTGTGTTGTGTTGTTTTGTTTTATTTTTTTACATTTTGGGGATTTATCAATAAAGATGTTAAGATACTTCTTTTGTGCACATATGTATTTTCTTGGATAAAAACCTAGAACTGAGTTGCTGGGGTCACAGGAAATGTGCATTTTTAACTTTATAAGAAATACCCAAACCACTGTAAAAATATTTCAGTCTATTTTCTGTTGCTTATAATAGAATACTTGAAACTGAATAATTTATAGAGAAAAGAAATTTATTTCTTACAGTTACGAACGCTGAAAAGTCCAAGGTCAAGTGGCCAAGTCTGGGGAAGGCCTTCATGCTGGTGGGGACTCTGCAGAGTCCAGAGGCGACACAAGGCATCACGTGGCAAGGGGGCGGGGCATGTAGTTCAGATAGCTTCTTCTTATGAAGCCACCAGTTCAACTCCCATGATAACCCACTTATCCATTAATACATTAATCTATGAATGGATTAATCTATTCATGGAGGCCAAGCCCTCATAACCCAATTACTTCTTAAAAATGCCACTTCTCAATACTGCCATATTGGGGATTAAATTTAAACATGAGTTTTGGAGGGGACCAATATTTAAACCATAGCAAGTGTAAATTTTAAAAATCATACTCATGTTGCATGAGATTTTTGGTTGCTTACTGTCTGTTCTAACATTTA
>CAUYSK010025911.1:0-65038 GCA_963575035.1 Avahi laniger
ACTTAAGATTGCTTTGGCTATATGAGGTCTTTTCTGGTTCCATACAAAGCGTAGAATTATTTTTTCCAGATCTGTGAAGAATGATAATGGGATTTTGATAGGGATTGCATTAATTCTGTAGATCACTTTAGGTAGTATGGACATACTTTTTTAATCTGTGCAATAAACCCTTGATGTTTTCCTGTCATGGAAGGTGCACTGTCTGTACATACACTCACTAAATTTACCAAATTCAGTCCAACTTCAAGACATTTATCTGGAAAATTGTTGAAGTTATCTATTGCTTGTATTCTATTCACAAGAGTGCCCAAAGTAACTCTTTATAACAAAGAAAATTTTCTGTTATGACCTGAATGAAGTATAAAACCTACACTGAGGCAGTAGTATCAGTTGATTCAACCAAAGCAATTGAATAATATATTTTTTCCTTTTAAGTATTGCATGAAGTTGTTCTGTTAAGTTGGAGGCTAATTCATGCTGCCAATCAGTTATGGTTCTTCTTGAAAGAGGCGATTGTTTGTATTTTGAAACTTTATCAGTGTCTAAGCATCCTACAACTTTGACAGTGTATTCTTTCACAATTTCTACATCACTGAATAGCTTCCCTTTTTTCCCAAGTATATAAGCTACTTTATAAGTTGCTTCAGTGGCATTATTTCCAGGTCTTATTACTGCTTGAAAGAATTGTCTTTGCTTTTGCTTCTTATCTTTTAATTTCTGCAATACAAAGTTTCATACTTTTCCCTCTAATTTAAAATATTTGTGGTCCTTTGAATGTTATAATGCTGATGAGCAATGAATTTCCTTAATGTTGATATTGCAGTATCACAAAGCAAGCAAATTATCTTATCTTTGGCAGAAACAAGATAATATTGTGATTCTCAATCCTCACCAAAAAAAAAATCTATTTTCTTTCTTCTGTGTTCTCTTGGTCTTCTTTTACATGATAGGCTGTTAAGCAGACAGAATTAAAAAATACTGTCAAGCTGGGCAATTATTCACAAATTCCACTTCAACCAGAAACACAGTACACCACTGTCAAAAGCTGGTAACAGATTGGTGTACTCGACCCCCATACAATCTTGCCAATCAGCCTCATGTGGTAGTGGCACCAGTCAGGCAGGGGAAGTAAGAATTAAATCATGAGCATAGCAGCTGTCAATTTAGCCGTATGGCTTACTAATGCTCTAATTGTGCTGGTCACTTTGGGTGGATTATTTTGTTGAAAATTATTTTATTCTTTGATATTTTAAATACATCCATTTTTAAAATCAAATAAAAATATAAAAGATGAACAAAAGTATATTAATAAAAATAAAAGGATTTGTTCTATAAAATTTGGATTCAGTCAAAAGGCCATACTTAAGGACCTAGAAGGCCACATGTGGCCTTAAGGCTACAGGTTCCCCACTCCTGGACCAGATGATGATGAAAGACTCCAAAGTTATGGATGTTTTGGAGATATCTGAGATGAATATTGAAATTTTATGCAAATTTCCCAAGTGACCTTTACTCATTTTCATTCCCACCAACAGCACATGAAGATACCTATTTCCTTATGCCTTTGCCAATACTGATTATCATAAACCTTTAAACTGTTTTAAAATATGTTAGACAGATAAATTATTACGGAAACATGCTTAATTTCATGGTTAAAGAGTAGGCTCTGGAGCGAGACTGCCAGAGCTCAAATTCTTGCTTTTTCCACTTACTAGCTATGTGACCTTCAGCAATTCCTTAATCTCTCATTGCCTTTGTTTCCTTACTTTGCACCCTTCATCCATTCTCATTCACCACCTTTAACAAAGTGTGCCTATGTGTATAGTGTTGTGTAGGTTGTGGAAAGAGGTAGCTGATTATTCTGCCTGGGCATTGGAGCTAATATTAGTGTGACCATAAACTTCAATGTACAAACCAGGATTCTTTGAAGAGTAAATAGAGGTCAGAAAAGTGTGTGGGGAAACAGCTCCATGTGGCAAATGTGGCCATGCAACTTTGCCTATTTCTCTAGAGGCCATGTAGGCAAGGCTCAAGGATAATGTAAAATGTGAATAAAAATGGTATCGATTTCATAGCTTAGTGTGAAAATTAAATTGACAATTAGTACTTAGCAGATAGAAAAAATACTCAAAATATGCTAACTATTGTATGTTATTCTAATTGGGATTTCTTGATTACTAGTGAGTTTGTACATCTTTATTTTCCACTATTATTTCTTTTAAGGGGAACTTTCTATTCATATTCTTTGTTCAGAATTGTCATGTTTTGTTCACCTTGTTATCGATTTTCAAAATCGTGTCAGTCTTCCTATGTGCAAAATAAAGAGGCCATTATCCATCAGCTAATCTTTAAAGATCTGTCTAGCTTGTACTTCTTATTTCTAAGTATCTTGAAGGAAGCACTGTGTTAATGAGAGGGCCTGGAACCCTAAGAGTTTTATAAAGCAGTTTGACATTGTAGTTTATGAAAGGGACGTCTGCACTTACAAATCAGTTTTTATTGTTAGGCAACATTATAATATTCTAAATATTTATTCACAAGTTGTTCTGGTTTCACTGCTTAGAAGAAAGTGTTTTGTGAATAACATCTTGAGTTAGTTTAGTCATCTCTTCAAGGCCGTCAGTTTTTGTCTTGAGATTCCGTTGTTTGTTTTTGCAAAGGAGTGATATCAGATTATACACTTAAACATGACAAAGGTAACATTTATTCCTAGAATGTCTTGGATAATTGATTTGATGCCAAATTTTCTCCTTGTAATTAGTAATGGCATTAGCAGAAATAACCTGCATGAGTGATATGAACAACATAAGATCAAGAGTAGAAATAATCCTTTTGCTTTGCATTCAGGTTATGACACATCTTTGGGACACTAACATAAACTCCATATGTTTGTTGCTTCTTTTTCCTGTGAATTCTCTATGGTATATATCTTGGATGTATCAAATCTTCCTGGAATTTTAATTAAGACCTCAATCACTTATAGTCATTAACTAAACTCACAGAGTTGTAGGAGAAGCCTGGATTTTGATATGTAGGGATTCCTAGAGAAGATATGATCTCTGTCCTCATGGCGAAATTTGGGCATGCTGTCTACTGAGAGACAGATTGCTAGACTTCAAATTGATGCCCTGGTGCTAGGGTTGCAGCAAGTTAACCTTTCTGAATCTCAGTTCCCTCAATTGACAAATGGGCATAATAATGTTGTGAAGTAGGCATTAGTATTATTTTGAAATAATTTTTTCATGTTTATATAGTTGAATGTATCATTTTTTTCCTTTATGATGTTTTTTTGCTTCATATTTTGCAGGGCCATGCATAATTAGATAAATAAATATTTACCTGAACTGTCTTTTCTAGTTATTTCATCATTTTACTTTTAAGCTTATATCTTCAGTTATCTTAGAATATATTTTGGTATTTGGTATGAGAAAGGTAACTTAACCATTCTTCCTTCAAACACTTAGCCAATGGTTTCAACATCATTTATTTAGTAATCTGTCATTCTGCCACCTATTTGTTGTGTCAATTTCATCATGTACTCTTGTATGTAAACAGAAACATAGCTCTGTTTCTTGATTTCTCCATTCCAATTATGTTTCTACTTAATTCTTTATCAGTATGATACTGTTTAATTATTGTTGCTTTGTAATACCTCTTATTATAGTAATATATAAGCTCTTTTTGGCTTGCTTGCTTAGTCTTGTCTAGTTATTATTTTATGTAAACCTCAGAATCACTTTCGTTAAGTTCTACAAAACACATTATCACATTTTAGAGACAGACTTGCATGCTTGCATTTATTCTCATTCCCCACATATAAACATGTCAGCCCACAGGTGCAGTGTTTTTTGTGTTGTGGAAAAGAGGTAGATGATTGTCCTCTTTAGACACTAGTGTTAATACTAGGGTGACCATATAATTTCATGTCCAAACCAGGACACTTTTAAGAGTGAAAGGGAATAGAATGAATATTCAGGGTAGCAGCTTCATGCTGGCACTCTGGCAATCTTGTATGTCTTCACATAAGCCATCTAGGCAAGGCTCAAATGTAGGCTGGTCTAAGTCTTGGCGAAACACCTTGTGGTCCTCCCAGGAACATGACATGATTGGTAGTCTTGTGAGGAGCCATCAAAGGCATTTCTTATTTACCTCCCTATTTTCCAGGAGGCTGCCATAAGGCAGGTTCTCATCCTTCTCTTCTGCCTCTCTGGTGCCAGTGAGGCATGGGATATTCTACTTCACTACTCCATCCTTAGGGTACAGCTGCAGACTATAAAACTGCTTAGCTGATCCAGACTAGACTCCTCAGTTACAAAGCAACTTACTGGCCATATTCATCTGGCCCCTTTGATTTAGTGTCAAGTGATACATGAAGCTGACACTGTGCTGATCTTGCTTTTACTGTCTATATGAATAGTAAACTATCTGAATCTACCAGGGCCCACATTCTCTCTACCAGATAAGTCTGTAAGCCTGCTTGACAAAACGTTAAACCATTTGATATTCAGGAACAATACGAGTAAACTGCAACTAAACAAACAATCAAACATTGTTCTCAACATTGTTCCCATGACCCAAAAGGAGCTCAGTGGTGGTTTGCCCATAAGAATTTTATGCAGTCAGCAATATCACTGGAATGCTTTCTCAGTGATGTCTTCTGGTGAGCTCTTGGGTTTTCCATTATTGTGGTGAGCCCCTTGCAAAAGGCAGTTAATTAGACAGTCTGTTTAAACTTCAGCCATAACAACATGCTGACTCTAGATCATTTTGGAAAGTACAGAAAAATAAAAAGCTAATTCTTGTAAATGTTCTTGTTGTATATACTTCCAGTCTTTTTGTTATGTCTAATTCTTACATAGTTATAATGATGTATTATATATGATTTTGTATCTGTTTTTTTACTTAACATTCATGATAAATGCTTTATAAACATTTTAATGACTGTATATATTTCATAAAGTGTATCTATCATACTTTACTTAAAGACTCTCCTGTTAAGTGAATTGATGTTCTTTCTTTTCTTTTCTTTTGATATTTTCAAATAGTAGCCAATTATTCTGCAATGAACATATCCAGCCTTTAGCATAGAATCCCAACAGAGAAAGCTGTTTTTTTTCAGGCTCTGATGATGCATACTGTCAAATTGCTTTTTAAAGGGTTTGCAGATTTACATTCCCACTGGCATATCTGTCTATCTTTGAAAGTGCAAAGCAAGTTCCAGAATCTCATAATCATCTACATTAACTTTATGGGAAGTTGAGAATCATTATGTCTATAAGGATCAAGCAAATCAATAGAAACACTAAATTTGTCAGCTAACAGAGCAAAGAGATAGAAGTGTGCACACTAACTGTGTTTGTGTATTTCTCTCATCTATCTACCATCCATCTCTTATCAGCTATCATCATATCTTTCCATATTTCCATCTATATTGGTATTAACATAAACATGAGTTCATGCTGATGTCTTCAACTCTATTACCACCTGGAACATGCTAGCCTTTCCCCCTTGCTTATCATAATCTCCTACTCCTAGAATGAGAAACTGGACTCCCACAAGTGTCCATCCATTTACTTAATTGTTCGATTCCAGTATACATGCTTGCTTGTTTCAGAATTGTTAACCCATACCCCCATGGAAAACAACTTTACCAACTAGAGTACAGTGCTTTTATGTACAGTTCCTTTTGCCTTTACTCTTCCAGTATCCACTCATTTCCAAAGTTGTTTAAATTAGCACCTTTCCTACCCACCCCCTCCAGTGAGGTTGTTTCATACATTTGTAATAGAGTTAGATGATTTTGTCATACTCTACACTTCATCCTGGGATACCCCAACTTCATAAATTATTTTTTTAAATTTACATATGTTATGTTATACTCTTTGTGCTGTGAAGTTAGCTGAATTTTGACAAATACATAATATCATATATTCATGAATATAGTATCACACAGGATAGTTTCAACACCCTGAAACATGCCCCATGCTTCAGCTAGTAAACCTTCACCTGCTTCCCTTGAACCCCTGATAGCCACTGATCTTTTTACTGTTCCTGTAGTTTTTCTTTACCTATTGTACCATATAATTTGATCATGTAGTAAGTAGCCTTTCTGACTGGTTTCTTTCACTTAACAGTATGCTTTCAAGATGGCCCCGGGTCTCTTCATGACTTGGTAGCTCATTTATTTTTAGTACAAAATAGCATTTCGTTGTATAAATGTACCACAGTCTATTTACCCATTTATCTATTGAGGAACATCTTGATTGTTTACAATATTGAGTGAGTATGAATAAAGCTGCTATAAGCCTTCACATACATGTTTTTGTGTGAACATAAGTTTTTAAATTAATTGAGTAAATACCTAGGAGCACAATAGATGGATCTTATGGTAATATTATGTTAAGCTTTGTAAGAGATTACCCAACTATCCTTCAAAGTGGCCATACCATTTTGTATTCACACTGGCTATGAATGCAAGTTCCCATTGTTCCAGATCCTCACTGGCAATTGATATTGTAAGTATTTTAGATTTTATCCATTCTGGTATATGTGTGGTGGTATCTCATTATAAGTTGTGTTTCCCCAATAAAAAATTATGTTGAGATTCTTTTCATATGCTTCTTTTTCATTTGCGTTTCTTCTTCTGTGAGTTGTCCGTTGTGATATTTAGTCCATTATTTAAAAAGTGATTGCTTCCTTTCTTATTGTTGAGTTTTAAGATCCTTTACATACTTAGATACAAGTCTTTCAGCAGTTACGTATTTTGTAAATATTTTCTTCTAGCGTGTGGCATATCTTTTCATCCCCTTAACATTGTCTATTGTGAGCAGACGTTTTTAATCTTAATGAAATCTAACTTATCATTTTTTTTCATGAATTGTGCTTTTGGTATTGTACATAGACACTCTTCCCCTTACCTAATGTCACATGCATTTTCTTGCAGACTTAAAAACAAACAAGTTTCCTTGCCACCTCATTCTCACTCCTCTGCATGGATTCTGATGTTAATGATCTTTCATTGTATTATTCTTTGAGAAACATCTATATAGACTTTAAGAGCTTGGGACTTAGAATTAGATGTTTCTTCAAATTCTGGCTCCATCATTTCACAACAACATGGTCTTTTGTAAGTCCCTTTGCCTCTATGAGCTTCGATTTCCTTGTCTGCAAAATGTGTCTATAGTATCTACCAAGTAGAGTTATGAAGATTAAAAGAGATAATGCATGTAAAGCACTTAGCATAGTGTCTGATATATAACTATTAATTGTGTGGCTGTGAATTTTATACAGAAAAATACAATTCTATTACCTTTAATTTCTTCTTAAGGTCAATGTGAAGAACTTTTCTTCTATAAATAATAGTATCCAAACCTTCTGAATAAAATTTGATGTCATGTCAATCTGCATGTTTATGTAGGAGACTGTCTTTTTTTTTTTTTTTTTTGAGACAGTGTTTTACTGTGTTGCCCGGGCTAGAGTGAGTGCCCTTGAGTGCCGTGGCGTCATCCTAGCTCACAGCAACCTCAAACTTCTGGGCTCAAGTGATCCTCCTGCCTCAGCCTCCCGAGTAGCTGGGACTACAGGCAGCGCCACCATGCCCGGCTAATTTTTTCTATATATTTTTAGTTGTTCAGCTAATTTCTTTCTATTTTTAGTAGAGATGGGGTCTTGCTCTCACTCAGGCTGGTTTCGAACTCCTGAGCTCAAACAATCTACCCGCCTCGGCTTCCCGGAGAGCTAGGATGACAGGCGTGAGCCACTGCGCCCGGCCTGTCTTTTTATTTTCATTTGATACTCTGAATTAGGTTTTAATTTTAACAATTAAATTAGAATATATGTATGTGTGTATATACACACATACCAAGAGAGGTAGATAGACAGAAACAGACAGAGGAAGAGAGACTGGCAATATATTGCATCAGTGACTTGCACATGATGGACCTACTTTTCTTTCTCTTTATATATCCAAGAAATAAACAAAACAGCCAATATAAAATACTACTACAATTATATGATTTCCTCTAGGTCGAGGTGACTCTAATGGAACTCTAAGTGTATGTAAGAATTAGTGGTATTATAAGGTATAAGAACTGGCAGTTTGGCTGGCCTCACCAGACATCTTGAGCAAGCTGTATCTTTCTGAGTTTCAACTTCTCTTGCTTGAAGAGTGTATAAAATCACTTATTATTAATCATAAATGTAGTTTCCATTCATTGAATGTCTCCATGAATCAGACACTACATTAAGCACTTTATCTTCATTATCTCATTCCTTTCAACAACCTCTTTCTATAGCTGCTATTCTTATTCATGTTTTGCTGATGAGGAAATTGGCGTTCTGAGAAAAAAGTCACTTTTCTAAAGGTCACACAGCTGATAAATGTCAGAGTCTAAGTTGGAACCTTGGGCCAATTCTCCTAAACACTATGCTCAAGTGATTTTCTTTGCTGTCTAATCAGATGTTGTATATTTCTTAGCACAATATTTCTTGTCAGCATCTTTCAACTTATCATCACAATTAATAATTAATTATTTGACTTTAACTTCACGTAGCATTTGACAGATATTAATTTATTGTACCTCTGTTATGAAACTCACTATAGTATACCACTTCTCAAACGTTGCTCCTATCTCACATATTAGTGCTTCTCAAGATCTGGACACATGAATTCTTCATCTCTATGTGATATTTGGTACTAAGCACTTCCTTAGTACCTCCTTTAAATTCAACAAATATATGTTAAGGTTAATGAAACCACAAAATGGACTTAAGAATATTTCAGGTCATAATCTCAAGACATTTTATTGGTTTAGGAAGTTTTCCTCTTCTATTTAATTTTCACCTGTAAGGAATACACCCAAGATTGAGATGTGATACAGTGATGTCTAACATGAGAATCCAAGTTGGAGTCCTTAGGAGCTATAGATTGTTATTTGTGTTTCACATGAAAATTTGCCATTATCAAGGTCAACATTCTTTTTTATGTATTAATAGAAGCATTTTGTGGAAGATGCCTCTAGAGTATGAGTAATGCTCAAATTTTTCTTTCCACTCAAATCATTTTAAAATAATTTTTTCGTAGCTTTACATTGGATGTCCTATAGAGCCTATGTTTCTTTTGATATCACAAGCATCTTTAGAAAGTAAAAGATATTTGAAAGCCATCTTCAAAGCAACTTTTCCTGCAGTATGTTAAACTGGCATTTGCCCTTTCTCATTGATTAATGAGGATTATTGATTTGGCTTGTTTTTGACATGCTCCCAGTGTTGGGAGACTTTATCTTATCTATACTTCAGATTTTATTTTCCCTACAGTTTTCTAAATCTGTTAATTTTCTACAGGTGCTTTTATGATGCACCTATTCCCAGGGACATAGATGCTCAGATAAGATTTGGCGATGCATGCAAAAAACATTTACCTGTCTGTTCTCCTGATGAGTAAGTGAAGGATTAATGGTGCAGTGAAAGAGAATAACTGAATTGTTGTTATGAATTGCTTAATAAAGAAGATTTGTGTGGCAGTTACATTTAATGTTTAAATAATATTTACAATATAGCCATTTTGCTCTAGGCTCAATGAGAAGAGATTATATATATATATATATATATATTCAGAAAACTATGAAGTGCCACTGTATATAGGAGGTATCATAATTATCACCAAGCTATTTCCTATTCAAGTTGCTTTCAAAGGAATTACGACCCCTCCTCACCACCTCACCCTCCTGCCCCAAATAAAGTTTCATTGGGTTTTTAAAAATAATTTATCTGCATTCAAGCAGCACCCAACTTGAGTTCCTAAAGTTTATGTCAGTCACATGTTCCTATTAGTGCCTACATTACACCTAAATGAGGCTTAGGACCCAGGTTAGTTCCCAAATACTCATTTCAGCCTAATATACCCACACTCTAATACCGGTAGTACTATTCAAAGGACATCTAACATTTTTATACTGTCTTGGTGGGGTGCTCTGACCTTCCTTCCATCCAGCCCTCTCTTTCCTTAATGTGTCTGCTTATATTTCAATCATTCCACATTTTATGAATCCAACTCTTCCTCCATGAAGCTGTCACCCAGATATGCCCTCCTTGAGGGTAATGATTAACAACTCTAGCTTCTATTCCCCTTAACAACCCTTGGAACAAGTAGCATATTATCTGTTCTGTTTGCCTCAACATCTCTTCACTCCCATCCTCCAGTCTTCTCTTCTCCAAGCTAAATATCCCCAGTTCCTGCCAAATTTCTTCTATAGAAATGTTTTCTTCCTTTTACCTACAACATTCTGTTGTTATGACTCTGTCTCCTTTAGTAACAGTGGCTGCTGCTAGTTCAAAAAATCCCTATCCTACACCAGAAGAAATGGTTTGTTGGTCACATAAATTACCTTTGCACCGCCTGAGTCAAAGCTACAAGCCTGCCCATTCCCCAAACAGCACACACCGCACCCATTAGGTGTGAATTTACCCATCCCTTCCTCCCCCTCCCACCTACTTGATGCCCTATGAATGTTACTTCCATATGTGCACATAAGTGCTAATTGATTAATATCAACTTAATGGTGAGTACATGTGGTGCTTGTTTTTCCATTCTTGTGATATTTCACTTAGAAGAATGAGCTCCAGCTCCATCCAGGACAATACAAGAGCTATTAATTCACCATTTTTTATGGCTGAGTAGTACTCCATAGTATACATATACCATATTTTATTAATCTACTCATGTATCGATTGGCACTTGTTTGTCCTCCCATAATATTCTGAAATAAAAAAATAAAAATAAAAGTGAAAACAAACAAACAAAATGAAACAACAAAAAACTATTATCCCTGACTTTTGGTAGCCCATATTTAGGAGACAGAAATATTAATATAACTACTACTTAATAAAAATGCTACACGATATTACTGCTATAACGGAGGGCTGTACAAAATTCTATAAACACAAAGAGAAAGGAAAAAATTGCTACCCCTACAGAAGCTAAAAGAAATCACATTATCCATTAAAAAAAAATGGTTTATTGGATACAAGTGCAAGCCTTCGTTGGATTTTTGATCATGGTTTTTGTCGCTGTTGTTTATTTTGCTGTCAAATTGAGGAGACGCAGTAGTATGACCATTCTGTTACTTCAGCTGTTTAATTGTCAGGGTGTCTAAGGAAAGCGAATATTGGAAGATACAATAATATAACATATATCAAATGCTTACTCTGTGGTAGTCACTTTGTATGTCTTGTTTCATTTTATCATCTCATTTCATTTTATCATCATAACAACTCTTTGAGCCTATTGTCATTATTATTACTATTCCCTGACAGTGTTACATAAGATTCTCAATAAATATCTGTTTAGTAAAGGAATGCACCAATGTTCAAGAGATTACATAACTTTCCCAAGGTCCCACAGATCTTAGATGGCATTCTGTTGGACCCTATGTCTATACTATTTAACTCTTACATTGCATAGGCTGTTTTAAGGAAGATTTTGAAGAATGGCAGTCTCCCAAGTACTTACATACTTGACGCCATGATCTTTTGCATTTATTATTACTTGACCTTTATATGGTATCTCATTCATTAATTTATTCATATTCATTATATATATGTCTGTGATATATATTAATTGAGCATCTAGCTTTGTATCAGGCATATTCTAGGCACTTACATACTCTGGTAAACAAGATAAACAAGGTCTTTCTTTTACTGTTTATTTTTTAGGACCTTTTGCTATTTAAATTCTGATCCCTTAGGTTGTGAGGAATACATGACAAATCCCTATGTGTTCTTTACCACGTATCCTCTCAATGTTGTGTTCCCAATGGGCATGCAAACATTTGTTGAGTGACATAGTGCTATTATTGGAAAAAAACTACAGTGCCAGCTAAGGTCTAGCTCTTGCATTTACTACCCCTGTGACTTTACACAAGTCACTCATCTATAAGAACCTCAATTTCCTCATCTCGAAATAGGAACAATAATCTCTGCCTCACTAACTCATTGAATCTTGCTATGAAGATCAATGAGCTGATGAAGTATACGTGCTTTGTAAAGTTTAAAGCTCTGTGAATTTTTATTATTCCTGTTACTGCCATTGCTGACTGACTGGATAAGCTGGAAAGTTATTTTCAACTTGGAAGGAGAGGCAGTAGCAGAAAATGGAACGTGAAGCTGAGAAATCAAAGTTAACATGTTAGCTTTGAACTTTCTATCATTCTAGTTGCCGTATTTTGAGCTCTCTTTTACTTTTTTGTCATTTTTTAATGTTATTCTAATAGTGACTGCACTAAAAGTTTAAAGTACTATAATGTTCCTGAATAAAATTATAGTGTTTAAGACCTTTATTAGTTGCAGAAATTATAGAGAAACTTTGGTTTAGGGCTTTATCTCATAAGTTGCCTTAAAATGCAGATAGCTGAGGAATATCAGATAAGAAAGAAATGACTCTGAGAATATAGCTAAGAGGCTCAGAATTTTAGCTAGTGTTTACTGCACAAATGGAGAAGGAAAACATAGGCTCCCTAGCTTTTAATGGGATTTCTTCTTGGAGAAGTTTCAAATTAATTATGTTTATTGCATATGCTGATTATTGTTCATGACATTTCTCTCAGACAATGGAAAGATTTAGCTATACTAGGGTGGAACTGTAAAGAATTTGACTTCTCTAATCCAAGGAGTGGCAAAGAGGAGAAGGTACAGCTTGAAGGATATTGTCCTCTATGTCATTACTTTAGAAATAAAGTTGTAGTATGGTAACTTCTCTCAATGTTGTTAATATCTACCAAATCTTCATACTCTTCCTCTTCTACTTCCAAAACTTTGAAACAGTAACATTTTCTAATGAACGTTTTCTAACTATTTTAATAGGAACACAATGATGACCTTGAGGCATTGACAAAGTAGGAAACATAGACACAAACATTGTGAGGGGAAGAGGACCAGAGTGTGCACATTAGTAATGATAATTTATCAGGTTCTAAGACAAAGTTACAACACAGACAGTTGGAAGTTACAGGCTGCTAGGAGTTTAGACAGTTGGTTTAGTAAACCCTCTTCTTTTTATAGTATTATATTATATTGTGTCTACAGTATCATCCCTTAAATTTTCTTGTTTGCTCCTTCCATCAGTTCTATGACGTGGCTAAGATTTGTTGTTGTTGTTGTTTGTTGTTGTTTTTGTTTGTTGTTGTTTGTTGTTTTTGTTGTTTTTTATGCTTATTCAATTTCTTTCTCTATCCCTTTGCTATAAGAATCCATTTAGGGGGATATGTCCCCTCCCCAACCCATAAAGGAATGCAGGGTACTGTTATTGAATGTCTCACAAGAACCACATGGTTCTGTTCTTCAGTGGGAGTGAATAAATGAACACATGAATCATGATGTTTAGAAAGGGATACAAATAATCTTGAAAACATTATTTACATCTCTGGATGCAGTTGTGCCTGAGGTCTGTTCTACTCTTCTTTGTGACGATGCCATATTTCCCTTATGCCTCAGTTGGTTCAAATTTGATTTTAGTTCCTTATAACTGAATGAATCATGAATAAACAGCCCCACTTGTACAGAAGAGGAAACTGTGATTCAGAGTTTAGGTGTACTTCCCAAGGTCACAAGCCTAGTGGGCAGAGTTAGGACCCAGATCAAGGCTTCTTGAACTAAAGTCTATGTTTTCTTATTGCACAACTGTTCTGTAGTTCTGTTTCTAGCATTAAATAGCTGTAGAGCTTTGAACAAATTGATTAATAATGCTAAGCTTCAGTTTTCTTCACTTGTAAAGTGAAGGAGCTGGCTCAATGACCTCTAGTGTCTTCACCAGCCCTAGTTTTCTCTCATTTTTCAACTTAAATATTTATTTTTAATTAACAAGTAAAACATGAAAAATTCTTGTTGGAAAAATTCCAAACGTTACATATTAAATTAAAACACTTTTGACTTCTGAGCTAACTCTCTTCCCTCCACAACAGTTTAGTGTCTATCCTTTAGGAACTTTTTTATGCATTTACATAAATATGATATTTCTATAGAAATATTAAATTTGTATTATCTTTATTTACATTTTTAACTAAAATTGTCACATAATGTATACATTGTCCTGTAGCTTAGTTTTGTCATTTAAGCATAAATCTTCCAGATCTTCCAAGTCAGTGTAAATAGATCTATTTTACTCTTTAAACTAGCACATAGTATCAGTCCACTACATTTTGTTATTCCATAACTTATTGATGGATGTCTGGATAGTTTTCAGTTTTTCATTATGAAAAACAAGGCTGCTATGAAAGACCCTGTCCATAATTGCTTTGTGTGACTGTTCTAAGACAGACACCAAGAAATATCCATTTATATTCCCACATTTGGTGCATGAGGGTCTCTATTTCTCCACATTATTGCCAACTCTTAGCATCATCAAACTTTAAAAACATTACCAATTACATCATTAGTGCATTTCTCTGATCATTGGGGAGATTGAGCAGCTTTGTCTACATTTGTGATTTTTTTCCCCCTGTGAATTGCCACATTCTGCAGTCCTAAGTATTTGCTTCTGTGATTAATCTGGTTAATCATAGTCACAATGTTGCACTGTAGACTGATAGTGGTGGTGTGATAATGGCAATCTTCTTATCCCAGACAAATTTTGGTTTACACGTTACTGGACTGGTTTAACCACCAAAGCGTGCTTAGAGAACTGGTCTGGAATTATAGGACTTCATTCCTAGAGTGAACAGAGTTTTAGCTGTCATGTAGTCCTACTCAACCATCTGATGTGTAAACCCTGTCTTCAAAATCCTAGCCAAACAAATATCCAACTAATGCTTGAACTTTCTTCCTCCTGAGGCAGCCCACTCCCTCTGTGGATAATTCTGTTGATTATGACAGTCTTTCTTGTATTAAACCAGATCTTGTCTCCTTGTAGTTTCTAGCGACTGTCTCGAGCCTCAGAGAACAAATTTGCCTCCTCTTCCATGTGACAGTCTTTCTGATATGTAGTGACAGTTTCTGCAATACCTAAAGTCATATTTTCTCCACTTTAAACATGATGATTCCTATAAGTTGTCTATATCTGATGTAGTTTTATGATTTTATTTTCACTTTTGTGGTCACTTTCTAGTGAAGAATCACTAGTTTATCTGTGCCCTTTTAAAAAAGTGCATCATTGAATTCAGTGCCTTAGAGTGGAGTGGATAATAATAATAATGAATAATGATTCTTATAATAATAAAAGCTAGCTTTTTTTGAATATCAAGTACCATGCCAAGCATTTCATATGTACTAATTCATTTAATCCTCACGACATTACTAAGTTAGGCATTTTTATCCTCATTTGGCCAATGAGGACACCCAGCCACATAGAAGTAATTTACCTAAGACTACATTAAATGAAACTAGAATTTCTCCTATTACGGCTATTATATTTCAATGTGTACATGCCTAAGATCATATGTTTTTAACTGCTAATTGATTCATATTAAGTTAACTCAACTGAAATCTCCAAGTCTTATTTGAATGGATTATTGGTAAGCCACTGCTTCCCATCTTCTATAGTTGAGTTTTGAAGTAAAGTCCAGGACCTGGGAAACTGCACGTAACCTCACTTAGTCTATTATAATTGGTAGCCCTCAGTGCTTTTCAAGACATCTTGTTCATTCATTTCTCTCCGTGATATAATTAGCTGGCTCTCTTCTTGTAGTGACTGCCTTTACAATTGACACTTTCATCTACAGTACCATATACTACATATTTTCAGGTTAGCTATACATGGATGAATTACTTGATTTATCTTGCTTTCCATTTCTGTCTGCATGCAGAGAGTAGCTTCCCAAGACTGAGGGAAGTGGATACTGTTCCACAGTTTTATAGAGGTCATCTACTCCATTTTCCCTTCCCTCTGGAAGAATCAAAAACATTTACCAAATTGTCATATGCTTCATGTAACAGTTAGTGTTGTTTATGTTCCTTTCATTTTCTTTTTCATCAGAGATATGCTTGAAAATGATACTGTGCACAGGACTTGTCAACTTGGTTTTTTTCTACTTAAGAAAAGATGTATGTTTTACTTATTAGCTATAAAATAAAATGCTCCCTCTTCTTTTCTTCCTAGGCTTAATGGGAGTAATTAGTTCAAAAACCAAGACATTATTCTGGACACGTTTCTGTTATTTTTTTCTACTTTGAACTCAAAAGTTGATTGAGTGATATGGTGGAAAGATCAAGGAATGGGGATTGGTAAGGGTGTGTGCAGGAGACTTGGTTTCTACTACTAGTTTTCTTCTTATCTGGCATTATGAATTCCTAGAAGTCATTTCTTTTCTCTGGATTGTAAAATCTATAAAATGGAGGACTCGAATAAAATGAGGTAAGACACTTCACTACTCAAAAATTGCCTTGAATTCAATAAAATTGTTATAGTATAACTTGCATTCTTCCAAAATATTGAAATGGTTTTGTGTAGGTGCTTTGTAAATCTCTCCCCAAGCTTCATTAAAAATTTTCTTTTAGGGTCTTTGTCTAGAAGAAGCATTGCCTATTAAAATTTGGAGGACAAAACATTCTGAGCATTAATTTAGCACTGGGTTGTACAAAAATAGCAATAACAGTTGGATCATTTTGGATTTTTTTTTATAGCCTTGTGCAAATGACTGTAGGCAAATCAGAAAGGCATTTACACATTTTTGATACTGTAAAGGTCATCAGACACCCTAGCCCTGTGACTGTACCCCACAGTATATTCTCTGGAGGATGAGTCCCAAGGAATGCTGGGAGCCTCTTGAAATTTATTCACACATCTGCACAATCAACCACCAATTTATTAAAAAACAAGTTTTCTGTGAAAATGTTAATTTGCTTTCTGTTTCCGAAAAAAATTGCATGAAAACATCTGGGAAATATCCTCAAATCTATTTGCAAATATATTTATATTTATGGTCATTAAAAGAAGATAGTCTGAATTGCTTCTTGTTTTATAATGTAACATAGATTTTGAAATGACTTTTTCATACCCTGCTTGTATAAATGAAGACATTAGTAAAGATAAAATTTATTTATGTGGATTTTTAAAATGCTACCTTTCTGCTTTTTTTCTTGCATTTATTGTTTATTTGTTTACTTATACTAAGAACATGTTTTACTGAGGGCAAAATTTACTGTTTTTGAGTATTTCTTTTTATTTGTATTTAGCCTATGTATTTAGCCATTTGCCAGTTGAAAATATATTTAACTTCAAAATAAAAGTTAGAAAATTTAAAAATATGTATAGCCTGGGTTTTTTTTTTTTTTGCTAATTTCTTTCAATAATTTCTTTGGAAAAGAATCCAATCAATGTTAGTAATGTACAACATTGAGGAAGTGAAAGAATTTGTGTTTATTTGTCCTTGTGATTTTGCCAAAAATCTTTATTAGGAGAGAATGAAATGATGCACTTAACAATATGTAAAATAGTTTATTTCAGTAGTTGACATAGTATCTTAATTCTCTTTTTCTCAGACTATTGATTACTTTATAAAGAACTGGAGAAAAGAAATTATTGTTAAAATGGGACATAAATTCAGTAGAAATATATATGTATATATGAATAGATTAATATTAAGTTAAATAAACAGATCGGACATATGTAACTACCTGGTATGTATGCTGGGAACTCTGAAGAAAATTGATGGGGAATAGGTGGAACCTAGGCCTCTCAAAGGATAAATTAAGACACTAACGCCAGTAATTATGTACAATTATTATATGCATGAAATATACCTAATTATTGCATCACTTTCCCACTTGCCATTCTCTCTTAAGGCAAATATTTTCATACTCTTCTAGCCATAAGATATGGACTCATTTGTAATCTTCCAACTCTTTGGAATGTCCTGATCTGCAGGTTCCAAGCTTCCAAGTTTCTCCATTTCTTTTGTTGGCTGCAATATCTCTGTACTCATACTCACTCTGTACTTATATGAATGTCTATCAAATAGAAAAAAATTTTTGCTTTAAAAGCTAATATTTCATTTCTTTTCATTTTTAACATATTAAGTCAACCAACATTTATTCATACAGTCATTCAACAAGTGTTTAATGAGAGACTCCTATTTGTGAAGCACTCTTCTAGGCACTGGGTGATTCAGCAGTGAATAAAACCAATGAAATGTTTCTGCCTTTATATAGCTTACAGATCAGAAACAAACACATATATAATTTCAGGTAGTTCTGTGAGTGAAAACGAAGGGAGAGGAGAGTTGCCAGAAGGAATGTCTGTGGGTAATACTTCTACAAGATGACATTTGAATGACATAAGGAATGAGGTAAGTAAATATCTGGGGCAAGAGTGTTTCAGGGAGAAGGGAGAGCAAGTGCAGCAGTCTTGATGCAGGAAGGAGTTTAAAATGTTCAAGGAAAAGCCATAGAATAGATCAGTGTTCCTGGAGCAGATTAAACTAGGGGAAGAGCAGTAGAAGACGTCAAAGAGGTAACAAGAGATGAGATAACATACGGTATTGTAGGCCACCTTTTTAAAAATGAAAAAAAAAATCACCAGACCATTTTAAATAAGAATGGAAAAAAAAAGTCCCAAAACAATAAATGTTGGCATGGGTGCAGAGAGATACACTGCTGGTGGGACTGCAAACTAGTACAGCCTCTGTGGAAAGAAATATGGAGATACCTCAAAGAGCTACAAGTAGAACTACCATTTGATCCACCAATCCCATTACTGGGCATCTACCCAGAACAATAAAAGGCATTCTATAAAAAAGATATCTGCACTCGCATGTTTATAGCAGCACAATTCACATTTGCAAAGATATGGAAACAACCCAAGTGCCCATCAATACATGAGTGGATTAATAAAATGCGGCATATGTATACCATGGAGTTCTACTCAGTCACAAAAAAAATGGTGATCTAGCACCTCTTGTATTAACCTTGATAGAGCTGGAACCCATTGCACTAAGTGAAGTATCCCAAGGATGGAAAAACAAGCACCACATGTACTCACCATCAAATTGGTATTGACTGATCAACGCTTAAGTGCGTATATAGTAATAACATTCATCAGTGTTGGGCAGAGGGGAGTAGGGAGGAGGGCATGGGTATATACACATCTATTGGGTGAAGTGTGCACCATCTGGGGAATGGACAGGCTTGAAGCTGTGACTCGGGGTTGGGGGCAAAGGCAGTATATGTAAACTAAACATTTGTACCCCCATAATATGCTGAAATAAAAAAAATAAAAAATAAACCCCAAAATTTTAAAAAAAAGAAATTTGGATTTGATTCTAAAAATAAAGTGAAACCATCAAGGGGTGTTGAAAAATGAAGTGATAATATGTAAATTATTATCTATTCAAGACAAGATGCAGATTTATATCTCATTATTATTTTCACAGCTTTACTAAAGTATAATTGACATAAATTACACACATTTTATGTGTACAATTTTATATATTTTGACAAATGTATATAAATTGTATATAAAGCATGAAACTATTACCACATTCAATAAGGTGAACATACCCATTATTCTCAAAAATTTCCTCATGCTCCTTTGCTATACTTCCCTCCCACACCTCACTGTGTTGCCCCCATCCCAAGACAAACACAGATCTGCTATTGCTATAGCTTAGTTTGCATTTCTATAATTTTATATGAATGAAATACAAATATGTATTCATTATTGTCTGACTTTTTTTACTCAGCATAAGTATTTTGAGATTTATCTGTATTTTGTGTTTATTGATAGCATTCCTGTTACTGATATTTTGGAAATAGCAGCTTCATTCAGACATAATTAAAAAACCATAAAGTTCACACTTTAAAGTGTACAAGTAAACATTTTTTAGTATATTCACAAAGTTATGCAACCATGACCATTGTCTAATTTCAGAAAATTTTCAAATATCCCTAAAACTGACACCATACCCTTAAGGAATCACTCCCCATTGCTTCTGTTCTCAGCTCCTGGAAGCCACTAATCCAAATGGAAGTGGTATCTTCCTATGCTTTGGTTTGCATTTCCTTAGTTACTGAAGATATTGAGCATCATTTCATGTCCTTATTGGCTATTTGTATATCTTCTTTGCTGATATGTCTATTCAGATCTTTGTCCATTTTTTAACTGGGTTATTTGATTTGGGTTTTTTTCATGTTATTTTCTTTTTATTATTTTAAAATATTAAGAAGGTGTAAATGTTTCTGGTTTCACAGATCACTTTTGTAATGCTTGAGTCACAGATATGTGTGTGCCCATCACCCATGTATTTTGCCCACTTTTTAATAGGGTTATTTGTTTTTCATGATGTTTATCTATTTTTTTATTTTGTCAGTTTTATCTTTGGTATCACACCTAAAATGTCTTTTCATAACCCATGTTCACAAATATTAACTTCTATATTTTCTTCTAAGAATTGTAAAGCTTTAGCTCTTACATTTAGGTCTATGATTTAGTTTGAGTTAATTTTTCTATGGTGTGAAGTAGGATCCAACTTTATTCTTTTGCGTGTGAATATCTAGTTCTCTAAGAGATGTTTATTGAAAAGATTATTTTTTTCTTCATTGAATTGTCTTGGCGCTATTGTTGAAAATCAATTAACCATATATAAAGGTCTATTTCTGTACTTGCAATTCTGTTCTACTGATTTATAGTTCTATACTTAAGCTAGTATCACACTATCTGTATAACAGCAGTTTGTGGCAAGTTTTGAAATCAGGAAGTATGAGTCCTCCAACTTTCTTTTTTACACAAGATTATTTTGGCTATTCTGGATCTCTTGCATTTCCACATGAACTTTATGATCATTTGGCCAATATCAGAAAAAAGGAAGCAAGAATTTTTGGAGGAATAGTGCTGAATTTGTATATACATTTTTGGAGTACATTATTAAGTCTTTCAGTCCATGAACATGGGATGATTTTCTATTTATTTAGATCTCTAATTTTTTTCAATTATATTTTATAATTTTCAGTGTATACATCCTGTGCATCTTTTTAAAAATTTACTTTAAGAATTTAAATATTTTTATTGTATTATATATGAAATATTTATTTTCATTTTCAGATTTGTTATTGCTAGTGTGTATAAGTAGAGCTATTTTTGCATATTAATGTTTCTTGCTACCATGCTGAGCCATTTTATTAGTCCCAATATATGTCTCTGTGTGTGTGAGTTTGTGTGTTTCTGTGTATGCATTCTTTAGGATTTTCTATATACAAGGTTAGGTTATCTGCAGAGAGGGATAGTTTATTTTTCTCTTTTCCAGTCTGAATGTCTTTTATTTTCTTTTCTTGACTAATATCCTTGGCTAAATCCTTC
Source organism: Avahi laniger (assembly GCA_963575035.1). NCBI lineage: Eukaryota > Metazoa > Chordata > Mammalia > Primates > Indriidae > Avahi > Avahi laniger. Next base: position 21,281 of record CAUYSK010025911.1, read on the forward strand.
AATACAATGTTGAATAGAAGTGATGAGAGCTGATATCTCAATTCCTGATCTTTGTGTAAAAGAATTAAATATTTTACCATCAAGTAGTATGTTAGCTGTGCATATTTTGCGAATGTCCTTTATAGGTTGAGGAAATTCATTTCTAATCCTAGTTTTTGAGTGTTTTTATTATGTAGGGATATTGGGTTTTGTCAAATGTCTTTTGTGTTTATTCAGATGGTCATGTAATTTTTGGCCTTTATTACAATGTTCATATGGCATATTACATTGATTGCATTTCACATGTGAAAACCAACCTTACATTCCTTGGATAAGTACAATTTGGTGGGTGTATATATACATAATGGGTATATAATCATCACATGTGGCTGGATGAGCTTGAAGATATTTTATTAAAGACTTTTACTTATATATACATGAGGGTTAATGGTCAGTAGTTTTAATTTTCTTGTGGTAGCTTTGGTTTTGGAATCAGGATAATAGTGGTATCATAGAATGAGTTGAGATTTGCTCCTACCTCTTATAATTTTGAAAAAGTTTGTGAAGGATTGGTGTTAATTCTTAAAAGTTTGTTAAAATTCATCTGTGTAGCTATCTCTACTTAATCTTTTCTTTGTGGTATGCTTTTTCATTACTACTTCAATACATTTATTAATACTTGTTATTTAGCTCTATTCACATTTTTATTTTGATCGAATCATTTTCAGTAGTTCAAATCTGGTTTTAAGTCCTTCTAAAAACTTTATTTCCGTTATTATGCTTTTCAAATACAGAATTTCTATTTAATTTTTTAAAATTTAATTTATATTTATTTATTTCTATACTTTATTTGGTAAGTATATATCAGGTCTCAACCAGAGAAAAAGAACTAGCAGGATCTATCACCTATCTATCTATCAATCATCATATAATGTCTATCTATATTTCCATGTATCTGTCTAAATAAATTTATTAGAAGAAATTGGATTACTTGATTTTGGGGTCTGACAAGGCAAATCTGAAAACTGTAGGGCAGGCCAGCAGGAAGATCAGGCTGGAAGTCTCAGGCTTGAGTCAAAGGTGCTATTTACAGACAGAATTTCTTCTTCAGAGAAGCATCATTTCTGTTCTTAAGGCCTTTCAATTGATTGAATCAAGCCCACCCAGATTATCCAAGTTAACATTCCATACTTAAAGTTAATTTATTATAGACTTTAATAAAATAAAAAAATTGCTTGACAGCAATATTTAAAGTACTGAATAACTGGGAATTGTAGCCTAGGCAAGTTGACATATCAAACTGATCATTATAACAAGATATCTTCCTCTTACTTCCATTTATATTTTAGACATGGTTTCCTTTAGTTCTTTGAATATATTTATAGGAGCTTATTTAAAATCTTTGTCTAGGGAGTCTAATGTCTGGGCTTTTTCAGGGACAGTTGCTATTGATTACTTATTTTTCTGTAAATGCACCATACTTTTCTGTTTCTTTGCATATTTTATACAATTAAATTTTTATATAATTTTTATACAGTTTCAATTTTTAAAATTGAAAATTGGACATTTTAAATAATATATTATGGCAACTTTGGAAATCAGATTCTGCTTCTTTTTCTCCATTTTGTGTTATGATGGTTTGTCATTGCTGCTATTTGTTTGTTTAATGATTTCCCTGGACTAATTCTATAAAGTCTGCATTCTATTTCATGTATGGCTCCTAAAGTCTCTGCTCAATTAGCTTAGTATCAGCTAATGATAGGATGGAGATGTCCTTAAATGCATTGAACAAATAAGTCTTCTAGGCTTTGCTTTGCTTAAAGGCTTTGGATATTTGTTGGGACATGCCTATTAAGTCTATGGGAGGCAGTTTACAACACTGCCATAGCCTTCACTTACTGCTTGTGTGTTGCCTTAAGGTCAGTTAGAGGTGAGAGGTCAGAGCTTAATGCCTATTCAGGCATAGCCCTATGCATACTCGTGGCTTTCTAGATTGTCAGGAATATGTTGGATATTTTCAAATGTACCTATTGACATCTCATTCCACAGTTTTTCCTCTTAGGTGTTATTTTTTTCTGCAGTCTCTTGTTAGTTCCAACTGGTAATGCCACCTTAGGTTGTTGTGATATTAAACAACTGTTACCAATTATTTTTGACAAATACCTTGGGGATAGTGCTATTTGAACATAGTGAACTTTGAGTCAGAGTAAATAAAGACAATCTCTAAAAATGGAGCTTTACTGTGAGCTTCCAGACAAGTCAGATTGTGACAAATCTCTGGGGATGGAGATTTGGGAAGCTCTAAATTTGTTCTGATTCCCTTCCATGACTGCTAGTCTGTGGATATTCACAGCCACTGTGGTTGTGAGGTTATTGATATTTAAGACTATTGTCCATTTGGGGAGATGAATAAGAAATGAGGTCAAGTTTAAATATCAAAAAGCTCACTTCTCTTACTAAAATTCAGCTATTTTTCTTGAATAAACACTTTCTGGATTGTTACAAATCTTTTCTTAATAATTCTGAAAAATAAAATGTTTTGCCACTTTTTGCTGCTGCTCTCAGTACTGTCATGGCACAGCAGATTTTTGGAGATTCTTGCTTTGCCATTTCAGAAATGACTCTCTTAGTGTCTGAAGGACATTTGCAGTTTTTAGTTCTTATGAATAAAATTACTATGAGCCTTCATGTACAAGTCTTTGAATGGACATATGTTTAATATGGTAGGTATAGATTTAACTTTGTAATAAACTGCTAGTTTTATCCAAAGTTGTGCCATTTTCCATTCTCGCCAGAAATGTATAAGGGTTCTATTGGTTCCATATCCTTGTCAATACTTAATATACTTAGACTTTGAAAATTTACATATTCTGGTAGCTGTATAGATGTCTCTCATTGTACTTTTAATTTACATTTCCTTAATGACTAATGATGTTAGACACCTTATTATGTTCTTATTTACCATCCATATGCTATAGTTTGGATATTTGATTCCTCCAAACCTCATGTTGAAATTTAATCCCCAATGTTGGAGGTGAGGATTATAGGAGGTGTTTGGGTCATGGGGGCAGATCCCTCATGAATACTTTGGTGCCATCCTCTTGTTAATGAGTGAGTTGTCACCCTATTAGTTACGGCAAGAGCTAGTGGTTAAAAAGAGACTTGCACCTCCCTCCTTTGTCTCTTGGTTCCTCTCGCACCATGAGATTTCTGCACGTGAGACTCCCTTTCACTTTCTGTCATGAGTGGAAATAGCTTGAGGCCATCCCTAGAATCACAGGCTGGTGCCATGCTTCTTGTACAGCCTGCAGACTGGTGATCCAAATTAATCTCTTTCCTTTATAAATTACCCAACCTCAGATATTCTTTCATAGCAACACAAATGGACTAAGACACCATATATCTAATGTGGGAAAATGTTTATTCAAGTTTTTTGACCATTTCAAATAATTGTTCATCTCCATATTGTTAAATTATGAGAGCTCTTTATATAAATATAAGTACTTTTTGAATATATGTTTTGTAAATAGTTTTTCTCAATTTGTGGCTTACCTTTTTGTTCTCTTAACAATAACATGAAAGAATAAAGTATTTTTTATTTTGATGAAGTATGAGGGCTATGGTTTCAATGTATTATGTCCAAAATTTGTGTGTTAAAACTTAATCCCCATTGTGGTGGTATTAAGAGGTGGGGTTTTTGGATAAGTGATTAAGTCGTGAGTGAACCATCCTCGTGAATGGATTAGTGTCTTATAAAATGGCAGGAGAGTACTAGCTTAGGCTCTTTTTACTCTTCTGCCATGTGAGGATGCAGCATTCCTCCCATCTGGATAGTGTAGCAATAAGGAACCATCTTGGAAGGAGAGAGCATCCTTAATCAGACATTAAACTTGCTAGCATTTTGGTCTTAGACATCCAGTCTCCATAACTGTAAGAAATAAATTTTTTCTCTTTATAAGTTGCCCAGTCTAGGGTATTTTTCTATAGCAGCATAGATGGACTAAGACATAAATTGGTATTGAAAGTCCTCACTTTCAATAGGGGTACTGCTACCACAAATACCTAAAAATGTGGAAGCAGCTTTAGAACTGGGTAATGGGTAGAGACTGGAAGAGTTTGGAGGTGCATGCTGGAAAAAACCTAAGTTGTCATGAACAGAGCATGAAGGGTAATTCTGGTAAGGGCTCAGAAGGGGAGAGCTGTAGAGAGAGTCTCAGTCTTAGACATTACCTAGTGGTTGTGAACCAAATCTTGGAAAATCTGTGAACAGTAAACACCATTCTGATGAAATCTCAGAAAAAAATGGGAAATAACTCATTGGGAACTGGAGGAGAGGCCATATTTGTTACAAAGTGACAAAGAACTTAGCTAATATGTGTGCATGTCCTACTGCTTTGTGGAAGGCAGAATTTAAGAGCGATGAACTAAGATATTTGGAGGAAGAAATCTCTAAGCAATGTGTTCAGGATGCTGCATGGCTTCTCTTAACTACTTATAATAAAATCCAAGAAGAGAGAAACAAGTTGAGTATTTTTTCATGTCTGTGGCCATTAGTCTATCTTCTTTTGAAAAGATTATGTTTATGTATTTTGCCCACTTTTTAATGAAATTGCTTGATTTTTTATTGCTGATTTGCTTGAGTTCTTTATAGATTCTAATTATCAACCCTTTATTGGATTTATAGCATGCAAATATTTTCTCCCATTCTGTAGGTTGTCTATTCACTCTAATTATTGTTTCCTTGCTGTGAAGAAGCTTTTTAAATTTGATCAGGTCCCGTTTATTTATTTTTGTTGTTGCTGTGATTGCTTTTGAGTCTTCTTCATATATTCATTGCCTAGGCTGATACCAATAAGAGGTTATACAATATGGTCTTCTAGAATTCTTATAGTTTCATGCCTTAGGTTTAAGTCTGTTATTCATCATGAGTTAGTTGATTTTGGTGAGTTGTGAGAGGTGTGGATCCTGTTTCAGTCTTCTACATGTGGCTATCCAATTTTCCCAGCACCATTTATTGAATAGGGATTCTTTTCCCCAGTGTATGTTTTTGTCTGTTTTGCCAAAAATCAGTTGGCCATATATGGATGGGTTTATATCTGGGTTCTCTGTTCTGATTCATTGGTCTAGGTCTCTGTTCCTGTACCAGTACCATGCTGTTTTTGTTACAATAGCTTTTTAGTATAGCTTGAAGGGTGGTAAAGTGATGCCTCCTGATTTATTCTTTTTGCTTAAGGTTCCTTTGGCTATTCAGGGTCTTCTCAGGTTCCATACGAAGCATAGAATTGTTTTTTCTAGATCTGTAAAAAATGACATTGGTATTTTAATAGGGATTGCATTGAATTTGTAAATCACTTTGGTAGTGTAGACTTTTTAACAATGTTGATTCTACAGATCCTTGAGCATGATATGTTTTCCATTAGTTTACATCCTCTGTGATTTCCTTCCTCAGTTTTTTGCAGTTCTCCCTGTAGAGGTGTTTCACCTCCTTGGTTAAATATATCGCTAGGTATTTTCTTTGTTACTATTGTGAAAGGTATTGAGTCCTTGATTTGATTCTCAGCTTGACTGTTTTTGGTGTATAGGAATGCTGGTGATTAGTATACATTGATTTTGTAGCCTGAGATTTTGCTGAATTTATTTATTAATTTCAGGAATCTCTTGGTTGAATCTTCAGAGTTTTCCAGATATAAGATCATATTGTCAGCAAAGGGTGATAGTTTGACCTCTTCTTTCCCCATTTGGATTTCCTTGTCTTGCCTGATTTCTCTATCTAGGATTTCCATCACTATGTTGAACATAAGTCGTGATACATAACCTCTCTAGGCTCAATGAGGAAGAAATACAACTCTTGAACAGACAAATATCAGGTAACACAACTGAAGCAGAAATAAAAAAATCCCCCAACAAAGTCCCAGACCAGATGATTTCACAGCCAAATTTTGACAGACCATCAAAAAGAGCTGATACCTATACTGCAGAAATTATTTCATAACATAGAGAAGGAAGGAATACTCCCCAACTCATTCTATGAAGCCAATATCACTGTGATAGCAAACCCAGTAAAGGGCACAATAAAAAAAGAAAACTACAGACCAATATCCCTAATGAATATAGTTGTAAATATTCTCAATAAAATTTTCACAAATAGAATTCAGCTTCACATCAAAAAAAAATCCATCATGATCAAGTGGGCTTTATCCAGTAGATGCAAGGATGCTTCAACATGAGCAAATCTATAAATGTGATTCATCACAGAAATAGAAGCAAAACCAAACACCATATGATCTTCTTAATAGATGCAGGAAAAACATTTGACAAAATTCAGCACTCTTTTATGATAAGAACTCTTAAGAACATAGGTATAGATAGAACATGCCTCAATAGTATAAAAGCCATATATGACAAACCCACAGCCATCATCATACCGAATGGGAAAGAATTGAAAGCATTCCCACTTAGAAATGAAACCAGACAAGGTTGACCACTATCACAACTCCCAGGTATTTTGTTTTCTTTGTAGCTATTGTGAATGATACAGAGCCTTTGATTTGACTCTCAGCTTCACTGTTATTAGTATATAGAAATGCTATTGATTTATTTACATTGATTTTGTATCCTGAGAATTTGCTGAATTCATTTATCAATTCGAGGAGTCTCTAGGTGGAATCTTTGGGGTTTACTCAATACAAGATCACATCATCAACAAAGAGCAATAGTTTTACCTCCTCTTTCGCGATTTGGATACACTTAAGATACTTCTCTTGCCTGATTGCTCTTTCTAGGACTTCCAGCACTATGTTGAATAGAAGTGATGACAGTGGGTATCCTTGCTTTGTTCTAGTTCTTAGAGGGAATGCTTTCCGTTTTTCCCCATTCAGTATAATGTTGTCTGTGAGTATGTCATATATGGCTTTTATAATTCTGAGATATATTCCTTCTATGCCCAGTTTGTTGAGGGTTTTTTTTCATGAACGGTGCTGGATTTTGTTGAATGCTTCTCCTTCATCTATTGAGATGATCGTATGGTCTTTGTTTTTGCTTTTGTTAATGTGGTGAATGACATTTATTGATTTACGTATGTCAAACCATACTTGCATCCCTGCTATGAAAGCCCCCTTGGTCCTGGTGGATTATTTTTATGCTGTGCTGATGTATTCAGTTTGCTAGTATTTTATTGAGGATTTTTACATCTATATTTGTAAGACATATTGGTCTGTAATTTTCTGTTGTTGTTGTGTCCTTTCCTGGATGTGGTATCATGGTGATAATGGCTTTTTAGTATGAGTTAGGGAGGATTCCTTCATCCTCAATATTATAGAATAAGTTATGTATTATGAGTACCAGCTTTTCATTGTAGGTCTGAATAGAATTTGGCTGTGAATCCATTGTGTCCAGGGATTTTCTTTATTGGGAGGTTTTTATTTCTGTTTTGATCTCACTGTTCATTATTGGTCTGTTCAGGAGTTCTATTTCTTTCTGCTTGAGTCCTGGGAGGTTGTGTGTTTCTAGGAATTTGTCTGTTTCCTGTACATTCTCTAGTTTATGTGTGTAGAGCTTTATGTAGTACTCATGGATGATGTTTTATATTTCTGTGGTATCAATTGTAACATCACCTTTTTTCAGTTCTGATCGAGCTTATGTGGGTCCTTTCTCTTCTCTTCCTGGTTAATCTGTAATAGTAAGAGGTTTGTTGATTTTGTTTACCTTTTCAAAAAACTACCCTTTTGTTAATCCTTTGTATTTTTTATTTTTTCAAATTTTTTTATTTCAGTATATTTTGGGAGTACAAATGTTTAGGTTACAAAGATTGTCTATATGTATGCCATGGAGTACTACTCAGCCACAAGAAACAATGTGATCTAGCACATCTTGTGTTATCCTGGATAGAGCTGGAGCCCATTATATTAAGTGAAGTATCACAAGAATGGAAAAACAAGCACCACATGTACTCACCAGCAAATTGGTATTAATTGATCAACACTTATGTGCACATATAGTAGTAACATTCATCGGGTGTCAGGCAGGTGGGATGGGGGAAGTGGGGATGGGTATATTCACACCTAATGGGTATGGTGTGCACTGTCTAGGGGATGGATACACTTGAAGCTCTGACTCAGGTAGGGCAAATACGATATATATAATCCTTTGTATTGATTTTTGTTTTTCAATTCATTTAGTTCTACTCTGAGATTTGTTATATCTTTTCTTCTCCTAACTTTTGGTTTGGTTTGTTCTTCCTTTCCTACTTCCTTGAGGTGTGGCTTTAGGTTGTTAATTTGTGATCTTTCTGTCTTTTTGAAGTAGGCATTTAAGGCTATGAATTGTCCCCTGGGGAATGCTTTTGTCGTATCCCATAGATTTTGATAGCTTGTGTCTCCTTTGTCATTCAGTTTAGAAAATTTTTTGATTGACATCTAAATTTCATTCTTGACCCAGTATTCACTCAGCAGCAAGTTGTTTAATTTCCATGACTTTGTATAGGTTTAAGTGTTTCTCTTGTGAATGATTTCTAGTTTTATTCTGGTGTGGTCTGAAATGGCACATGGTATGATTTTGATTTTTTGAATTTGTTGGGACCTGTTTTGTGGCCTAAGATATGATCAGTCTTAGAGAATGTCCCATGTGCTGATGAGCAGTATGTATATTCAGTAATTTTTGGTTAGAATGTTCTGTAAATGTCTGTTAGGTCCATTTGATTCAGAGTTTGGTTTATGTTCATTGTTTCCTTATTTATTTTCTGCTTTGATGATTTGTTGAGCTTTGACAGTGTGGTGTTGAGGTCCCTGGCAAATATGATGATGCTTTTTATTTCTTTCCTTACCTCTGGTAAAATATTCTTTATGTATCTTGGAGCTCCTGTGTTGGATGTATATATATATTTAGGATTGTTACTTCTTCTTGTTGAATTGCTCCCTTTATCTTTATATAATGACCCTTTTGTCTTTTTTTTTACCTTTGTCAACTTAAAGTCAATTTTATCTGATATGAGAATGACTTCACCTGCACTCTTTTGATTTCCATTTCTGTGGATTATTTTTTTTTCCATACTGTCATGTTGAGTCTGTGTGTGTCCTTGTGATTTACATGTGTTTCCTGGGGACTGCAGATATTTGGGTTGTGTTTTTTATCTATTCAATCAGCCTATGTCTTTTCAGAGAAATATTCAGTCCCTTAACATTAATTGATAGCATTGATAAGGGGAATGTTTGTTCATCCTGTTGGATAGTCCCTTATAGGTTTGTTTTACCTCTTGTTATATTGTTTTATAAGAGTTGTGAGTTTAGGGTTTTTTTAGGTTAATTTCCACTCTTTGATATCTGTTGTGCTGATTTGTATATAATGCTGTTGTGATTATTTTGTGCAGGGCAGGTCTGGTCATGGCAAATTCCCTTAGTGTTTGCTTGTCTGGAAAAGAGTTAATTTCTCCATCAATTGTGAAACTTAGTTTTTAAGGATGCAAAATTCTAGGCTGGCGGTTGCTCTGTTTAAGTCGATTGAAGATGGGGCCCCAATCCCTTCTGGCTTGTAAGGTTTCTGCTGACAATTCTGCAGTTAGCCTGATGGGTTTTCCTTTGTATGTTATTTGATGCTTTTATCTTGCTGCTTGCAGAATTTCTCCTTATTTCAACATTGTCCAGATTGATTACTATGTGTCTTGGAGATAACCTATTTGCTATTAATCTTCCTGGTGTTCGATGTCCATCTTGTATCTGTATGTCTGAATTTCTGGCTATTTCCAGAAAGTTTTCCTCAATAATTCCCTCGAAGAGATTTTCTGTGCTTTTAGCTCTTTCTTCTTCTCCCTCAGCAATACTTATAATTTAAATGTTAGTTCACTTTATGTAGTCTCATATCTCTCCCAGTGTTTGCTCAGACAATTTTATACTCTTCTTTGTCTCTTTGGATGACTGGGTTATCTTGAGAGCCTTGTCTACAAGCTCTGAGATTCTTTCTTCTCCTTGTTTTAACCTATTGTTAAAACTTTCTGCTGTGTTTTGAAATTCTCTAAATGATTCTTTCATTTCTTTAAGTTCTATTATATCCTTTCTTATGCTGTCCACTAGGGGGAGCTCCTGGGAGGAGGGTCAAGGCTGGCTCTGCAAACTGGGATCCTTGCTTGTGAGGAAGGGACTGCAATTCCTTGACTGGCTGTCAGTAGTGAACTCTGTCCCTTTTGCATTACTCCTGCCCTCTGTTGTCTGTTTGCACATGGGCATGCCTAAATGCACTGCACTTGGTTGCTGTGATACCATGTGCTCTAATCTTTCCTATCTGAGGACCCTCTCTAGTCTGATGGTGTGGCTTTGAGCCTCAACAGGGCTCCGAGGTCATTTTCCTAGCTGCTAGGGAAAGCCACTGTAAGAAGGGTCAAGGTAGGCTCTCTATACTGGAAGGCTGGTTGTGAGGGAATGGCCTTAATTCTCCAGCTGGTTTTCAGGAGTGAGCTCTGCCTCTCTTGCATTACCTCTGCCTACTGGTGTCTGATTGCAAAGGGGCATGCCTGAACAAGCTGCACTTGGTTACTGTAGTGCCATGGGCTGCCATCTTCCCTCCTGGAGGACCCACCCTAATCTCACAGCATGGCTTTCCTATTGGGGGTCGGGGTGCTCTCCCAGGTGGCTGTGTCTCAGACCTCAGTATTCTCCCATCAGTTCCACCCATGTTGGCTCCCTCACCTCCTGAGGCCAACTCCCAAACCTTCCCCCGTGTCTCCTAGCAACCTGCTGAAGTCCAGAGGGAATGGGATCTAGCCTGCATGTCTGACCTGCTGTCATGTATCTCCGAGAAATACCAGCAGGCAGGGAGCTCCCAGATCAGGCACCCTGGGTCCACTGCAGGTCCTCAAAATGAAAGGCATGGGACCCACACTCTGTGGGGACATTAGACTGGAGGAATCACCAGCTTTGGAGAGGCGGCTTTTGGCCAAATTCTGAGCTCAAACTGCTGTCCAGTTGCAGTAGGTAGAGGAGGGGTGGAGAAGGACAAAAACCTGAATGGAAGAAAGCTGTCTATCGAGCCTCTCAGGTCATTCTGCTTGGAGGGGAAACCTGCACAGAATGTAAAAACTCTGGGTTCCCCACAATTCCACAGTCACTGCAATGTTTTGGCTCATGGGGGTGGAAAAGTTGCCAAGTAACTTGGTAGCCTGCTGATCACTGAAGGGGTGGAAGGAATGTGGGAGGTAGAAAGGGATCCCCCCTTACCCCCTCATTGGGCTCTGACCCTCTCTAGGTTTGATGTTTGATCCTCACCAATACCTTTTTTCCTTTATCCTCTTCCTTCTCTCTTTCTCAGTTTTCCTCTGTGAGGTCCCCAGAAGGCTCTGGCACTCTTTCTCTGACCTACACCTGAGCTCTGTTCTCTCTCCCCTTTCCTTTATGTGAAACCTTTCCTTCCCTCTGGGACGGTCTGGCAAGCAAAGTCTCTAGTCAGCCATCTTGCCCCCCCTAGACATTTTTTCTGACTTCCAATTCAATTCCACAGTTTCAGAGAACATAGTTTGTATAATTTGAACCATTTTACATTTACTCAGGCTCATTTTATAATCTTGTATATGGTCTATCTTAGTAAATGTTCTGTGTGCAAATGAAAAGACTGTATTCTACTGTCATTGAGTTGAGCATTCTACAATCAGTAATTAATTCAAATTGTTTGATATTATTTTTCAAGTGTATGTTTTACTGATTTTTTTGTCTGCATCTTTTATCAATTATTTTAAAAAGGCACATTTGACTATAATTGTGGATTTTCCTATTTCTCCTCGAAGATGTATCAATTTTTACAATGCGCATTTTGAAGCGCCATTATTTTTCATCCCTAAATAGTAAATATTTATATTGTTATGTTCCCTTGGTAAATCATCCCTTTATTAGTTTACAATGTCCCTCATTTTGCCTGGCAATATTCTTGCCTCTAAAATATACTGTATCTGATATTATATAGGTATTCTAGCTTTCTTTCATTTAATGTTTCCCCTTTTCATTTAATGTGAATAGTTACTATTCCAATGTTGTCAAGATTACTAGCAGTTTTACTTTGGTATGGTGGCCATAACAAAATACCACAAACTAGGTGTCTTAAAAAACATTTATTGTCTTACAGTTCTGAAGACTGTAGGTTTAAGATGAAGGTGTTAACAGGGTCGATTTCTTTTGAGGGCTGTGAGAATCTATCCTATGTCACTTGGCTAGGTTCTGGTAATTTTCTGGAAGATTTTGGCATTCCCTGGCTTGTAGAAGCATCATTCAAATTTCTGCCTTTATCTTTGCATGACATTCTCCCTGTGTGTGTGCCTCTGTGTCCAAATTTCTTCTTTTTATAAGGACACCAGTAGTATTGAATTAGGGCTTACCCTAATGACCTCATCCTAACAAATTACATCTATAATAATCACTTATTGATCGTGGGAGTTAGAGATTCAACATATAAATTTTGAGGGAACACAATTCAGCCTATAGAACTAATCTTTTCTTCTGCAGTGTCTAATCTGCTATATATTCTATTCAGTGTATTTTTCATCTTAAACTTGTTAATTTATATTTCAGGATTTATTTTGGTGTTTTATGTATCATTCATATGTCTACTTAACATGTTCAATCTTCCTATCTAACTGAAATTTTGTTTCCTTTGACCAATATCTCCCCAAACCATATTTTTTATTAGAGCATGGTATTTCCAGTCCAATAAAATCCTTTACTGATTTACTACTTGACTGAGGATGGGTCATATAATAATTTAAACTTTGAGAGATACTATATAGATTAGGGTAAATAGTATCAGGGAATCAATATACTATAGTTGAAAGACCATTAAGTTTGATTTGAGAAGATCTGAATTTGCAACATTCTAGCAGGGTGGTTTTGGAGAAATTTGTTAATCTCTCCGGGCTTTGGCTTTCTTATCTATAAGTAGGGGTAATACTCTTATTTTACAGGGTTGTTGCAAAGATCCAATGATGTAATATTTATGGAGCCTTTTATAAACTAAGACATGTTATGTAAATTTGAAGGACTTTAAAAAATAATAATGTTACAGTTGGAAGGGAACTTATTGAATGTATTTCCCCTTTAATCACCTCATTTTCTTCATGGGGAATAAAAAGCACAGAGAAGGAGAATTAACTTACTTTAGATTGAGATCAAACTCTAGGTTTTGTGACATCTGATGTAGCATCCTTTGTATTATATGGCATCTTTTTTCTTTCTTTTGTTGCTTCACTATAGTAAAAATGAATCTAGTAAATTATTTTTGGTAGATCACACTATGTTGTAGAGATTAACTCCTCAGAATCCCCCAAACAACTTGGCAACATTAACGGTTCCTGTGTATTTATGAGATCATGGTTAAACCACAAAGTGTATTTAAAAAACATAATTGCCAGACTTCTTATATCCAAATTTTTCTTGTGGAGTTATTCCCATTCCCCCCTCCCTTTTTTTTGGTACAATGTTGACCCTTTTCTTTCTAAAGAAGATTCACGGTCTTATTTCATGGTGGATTCACTTGGTTGTAATTGGATGCTGTGCAGTTGTGTTTGCTCTGCCCTGCAGTACAGGATTTAAAAAAGATAAAAAATCTTGGGGCCTGAGGAAAGTATTCTCTTCACTGATTGCAAATGGCTATCTGTTTGCTGGTCCACACTTTGTTCTGGTTACTTATTCTTTCTAATATGCTTGACTGCACAAATCACAAAATAGAGGGATAAAAAGATGTTTCAAAATCTGTATTTGCTATGTTGCAAGCTCAGTAACCATAAGAAACACAAAAGCCCAGGGCCTTGAGTATGAAATAGCATTTTGTTGTTTTGCTTTCTCCTTTAGTATTTTGAGTATGTGTATCTTTTATCACTGCTGAAATGTGGTATTTATTACAGAAAGAGATTTGTGTGTGTGTGTGTGTGTGTGTGTGTGTGTTTTATGTATGAGCAGGGGGCACCAAAATTATTGTAAGAAGCACCATTTTATGCTACAAGAAAAGGTGATAATCCAGGCCTTATAAATAATCAGGAATTTCTTGTGAGCCTTCTAAATATTTCCCAGGAATTGATTACACAAACATATTTATTACTCTTCTTCTATCATATGAGAATAAATATTTATAATAGCCTTACCCAAAAGGTTTTAGATGAAGGGAACTGTCTGCAAGGTAGATGAAAGATGAAACAAATGGTCAAGTGGGCCTTTTATTTATTCATTTCCTCACTCACTTTTCACACATTTTGAGACCTATTTAGTGCCAGATTCTTTCCTGGGCATAAGAATGCAGAGTGAATAAGACATAGGCCTTCCCTTATTAAGAAGAAAAGTTTCTTAATGAAGCAAGTATCAGAAGATACAGAACAGGGAGACTAAGTGCTGCCTCTCCATAGTGACAATTCTATAACTCCTCTCAGCTTTGTAACTGAGGCATCTTTTATGCAGTCCATTATACAGACTGAGCTTCATTAGTTATACACGTGTTTTGCATTCCATTGATAAGGCCTCATGGAATGCAAACCAACTTGAATATTAATGTAGATATATTCTTAGGAAGACTTATCTGCTTTCCAGGTTCACATATGACATTGTTGAATCAAATATTAATGATCATAGATTTATCTGATCACTGATAAGAATATAGGCATAGGTAATAGAGAATTCTGAAGAATTTCTATAACAGATACAATATTTATTTAGCCACCAATCTAGCAAAGCATATTGCCAAAATATCAGAAAATGTAGGATCTTGTGATAGAAAAATTTCAGAGAACCAGAGGACTTGCAGATATGTTTTACTGATAAGGAAATTAAACCTAAAGAGTTTAAATGACATTCCCAGGATCACCGGGTAGTAAGGGCTAGACTTACAAATAACTCAATCTTTTCAACAACCTTTTAATTTAGATACTATTATTATTCTTATTTTAAAAATTAGGTAATTGAGGTTCAGAAAAGGTAAGTAACTTGCCCAGGGCCACATGGCTAGTAATTGTCAGAGTCAGAATTTGACCCAGGAAATCTGACTGTATAGTCCACGCTTTTAATACTACACTATTCTGTCTCTCCAGCAATAGCTATAGCCACAGTTTCTGACTTTTCTGCCATCAATCTCTCCCACTTTTCATTATACTGTGGTGTTAAATATGCATATGTACAAATATGCCCCTCCATAAAACATTTTAAACACACACACGTTCTTTGCTTCTCAATGTGTCTGCAAAATCATGATTGATAAATGACTCAGTTCAGAGAGCAAAGAGACTGATTCTTTTTTATCATCAGCCAGAAAAAAACAAAGCTTTCTTCAGGCATTCTAAGCATAAGGCAAGATGAACAGGGTGCTAATTAGCTCTAGCTCTATCAGCCTGCTGTCCTTTGTTTGGGGCCAAGAATGAAAGAGGTTAGGTTGTGCATAACAATATGGTCCACTGGCCTGATTACAAGGCTCCTGGAGGGCTTTCGCAACACTAGCATACGGACATTTTGCAATATTTACAGGGGGAAATGAATGCTGATTGGCATGCAGGTTATAAATGGCTTCATGTTGGAAGCCTTTTCAATTTCTTCCCATAGGTATTGCTGCTCACCATCCACTTAGATATATAGTTTTTAATTTAAAGAAAATATTTTACTCAAGTATAACCTGAGCTGTGATTATTCTAGAGGAAAATATTAAAAAAATACCATTAAATAGTATAGTAAAAATAGCATTGTTCTTGGAATCAGAAATCATGAGTTTGAGTCCCATTTCTGCCCTGCTCATTATTTACCCCTTATTCATAGCTGGAGAAAATCAAACCAGCAGGCACCGTGGTTTCACTTTAAATTAAAGTGAATTTCACTTTAAATTAATGCTCTCAAAATTCAAATTAGGTCTCAGTACTCCCTGGAATTTCAAGCTTACTTTTCCATTGTCTGAAAACTCGTTTTCATACCTTCTCTCTTCCTGAACTTTGTATACACATGTATCTACATCCACTTATTGCCAATCATATACGTCACTGAGAAAATGGGCGGAAGCTATGGAAAGGAGCCTTCTCCATCTTTTGACTGTGAAATATCCAAGCCTCATGTTTGTGTGCCCTCTTTATTCTCTTAACAACAAGGAGGCATCCCCGTTCCTTTCAAAGGGCAGTCTCTCCAAATTTGCCCTAGGTGCCCCATTCTCTTTCACTTCCTCAAGGACTTTGCTCTTTCAGTCACACCATCTTTCTCTTGCACCATCAGGTTTCTTCTTCTCTATTGAATCATTTCTGTTAGTACCCAAATCTACTAAAATAGTTCCCATCTTAAAAATAAAATAATAAAAATATCTTCCTACACACTATATCTCTCTCTATCCATAATTCCATTTGTCTACTCTCTTCACTATGAATCTGCATGCAAGAGTTGCTGATACTATTTTTTTTTCTTCCCAACATCCCTATCTCTCATTAAGCCACTCCAGACTTCAATCTATCCACTCCCACCAATCTTGCCTTTGTCAAGGTCATCAGCAACATCCATATTTCCAGTATAAAGATCACCTATCTGTCTTACAAAGTTGACTACTCCTTCTTTGTTTGAACATCTTTCTTTGTCTTTTGTAACTTCACATTTAACCTACCCCTTCTTTTCAATAGCTTTTCCCCCATCCATGCACCATTTTTATTTCCTTTATGCATAGCATTTATCAAAAGATGATAAGAAATTGCTCATGAAGGAATGTATTGGTGGATTAGATTGGAAAGGCAATTTTTGATCAGATTTTATAGGCCTTGAATACTCAGATTTGTGGACTCTATCTTGTAGGCATGAACTACCTAAGATAAATTTTAAAGTAGGTTAAATTTATGAAAACAGGAATAGAATATAAGAGACAATGGAGGCAAAGCATATCAGTTAAGAGGCTGAGTACTGAACATCTTAATATGAGATGAACAGGACCTCAATTAGATATTTTGTGAAAGTAGAAATGTAACAAAGTAATGGACAAAGAAAGACATTTAAAAAGATCTGACAAGAGTCAGTGAATGACTGAATATGAGAGCTGAAAAATAAAGAATTTCACCTCCCCACAGTTCTTAATCCAAATGACTTGGAGGATAAAGTGTTAATATTGGTAACAAACACATTTCTTTCCAAGGACTGACTGACTTCAAAATTGGAGCCAAATTTACTTTTATGGCTACACTTAAATTGACATGATGATATATTGGTCTGATTTCTTTTATGAAATCAGCCTAAAAGCAAATATTCTTGTGTCTAGACTCACTGTTCTGCTTTGATCTTTCTACTGTAGCTAAAGATCACTTTGTGACTTTTTCTTACTTTTGGCCAAAGGCTATAGAAAAAGCTACACAATTATGATCTACTTCTGTGGGAATAAAGAGGGAGGAAAACTGACTTGGAGCAACAGATGTAGTTTTAGACATATTAGGTTTAAGGTGGTGTCAAGGTATCCCAGTGGAAATTGCAATTGCAGAGATGCAGCTAAAGGTCAGAGAACACTCCAAATGGTGAATGCACCTGGGCAGTCATTCAATATCATATAATAACTCAGAGAGACATAGCTAGGATCAATGTCCTAAGGATTTAGGCTGGGGGTTGCATTTCACTACCAAAGGAAGAAATAAAGCCAATCAAAGAGACAGATGAGATGCAGGCAGAAAGGGGAAAAAACAAAGGAAATGGATAGCAAAGGAAGATATTTTGCAAAACTGAGAAGGGTTGACTATACTGAATGCTGTAGACAGCTGTCAAAGGAAATGAAGACTGAAGATTTTGTAATGATAAGGTTGACCTTGCAGAGTACATTTGCAGTGGAGTGGTAGGGGTGCAATTTTATTGGAAAATAGAAGAGTTGATAATAAGGAAAAAGAGATAAGCAAAAAATAAATAAAAAGAAAGGAAAGAAATACAGCTCTAAGGGGGTATTTTCAAGGGAAAGTATCTTTTAGAAAATATCTTTAATAGTTTATTTCTTTATTTTGTGCGAAAATGATACATGCCTATTATAATATTAAAAATATAAAAAGTTACAAAAAGGAAAGTATAGAACATATGAATTGCAACAACATGGGAAAATAACTACCATTATTTTTTTTGATAAACATACTTGCACACATTTATCCACGCATGTATTCATAACTATTTTTTTTCTTCTCTATGCCTTATCTGTATGGTTCAAATCTTAACACCAGATATGAGAAAAGAGCCCCATTTGTTATACATTTGGCAAAAGAGAAAAATAGAAATGAAATCAATCAGATAATATTGCCAAATTTTTCTCCCTCTCCATTAGCCCTTTAGAAGACTCATTAATTGGAAATCTTTTCCTATGGGATGAATGCCGTTTATTGTCAATACAAAATCAATGGCCCACTGGACCATTGCTCAGTTGTGTGTATCCCCATTACCTACCCTCCATTATTTTTCTGTCTCGGGGGTGATCAAGAGGAGTAGCATTTGGTTTCAGATCATCATCCTCAGGTCATGGGTGTATTCTAAAATTTAAGCTGTAACTAAGGCTCAAAATATTTAGCACAGTTCTCTCAGTTTGAGGGTTGGATCACATCCTTTTACCCAGAGTAGAATCAGCCTTTCACTGCACCTTCTCCCAAGGGGTGACATACCAGAAGTGGGGACCTTATATCTTACTGGCTTGTTGCCTCCTAAGATCCAAAGTAGAAGGTGTCTGAAACTATGGATTCAACAAATTTATCATACTTAGGGAAACAAGTTTAATAAATCAAAATATTGTTCTGGCAGGGTCCTCTTGACCAAGAACAGTGCAATAATTTGATTCATGATACACAATGAGCCAAATAATTGTTGCTTTCTAAACACTTGCCTTTGACTTTATTAGACCGAAGAAGAAAAACAACTACAGAAGAAGCTCCTGCACAGGCTGGATTGGAATACAGTTTTTATTCCAATCCTTGAGCTTACATATTCACAAAGAGAACTTTAAAAAATATTTTCTAAACATATATGTGCATATATCATCCACATACAGAATGAAAATATGTATTATTTAGTAACCTACTAATTTTCATTTAATGATATGAGCCACATGTCAGTTAATATAGATTTACATTATCACTTTTAATGGCAACATAGTGTTCATAATTTATTTCACAAAACATTTATTGCTGGCTACTTAGGTTGCATCCAGGATTTTGCCAACGTGAATAACATTGGGGTAAATTTCCTTGTGGATACATAGTTTTTCCCTTGTGCAATTAGTTTCTTGGGATAAGTTCCTAGAATTAAAATTTTTGAGGTAAAAAAAACAATGTGTTTTGTTGAATATGCAAAAAAGGTATTTTTGTTCACTATTGGCATAAATATAAATTAATAAAGCAGTTATATATTGACATTTAATAATATGCAATAAAATGGAAAAATCATTTAAGAACTTTATTATAAATTATAACACACAAAGGCAAAAAGCATATATATATAAAGTTTACAAGTGTTTATACAGTGAACAATCATGCTGTAACCAACTGAGGTCAAGAAATAAAACACTACTATCTTCCTAGACTTTCCTCCCGTACTCCTGGCCAATTGTAACTCTGCCTTTCCCCCATTGGTAATCATAGCTTTTTTATACTGCTATATGTATGTATGTACCCCTAAACAGTATACATCAGGGTCATCAAAGTACAGCTCTCAGGTTAAACTTGCCCCACCACTTGTTTTTTTGTAAATAGTTTTATTGGAACAATTGTTTTCATGTCACCACAGCTGAGTTGAGTTGTGAGAGAGAGCACACGTGGCCCACAAGGTCTAAAACATCTACTATCTGGCCCTTTACAGGAAAGATTTGCTGATCCCTGATATGAATTACTTTTACCTGTGCTTGAATTTTATATAAAGACAATCATAGAGTATGTATTCTTTTTATTTCCTTCAACATTATATTTGCAAGATTCTACAAGGGCAATCTTGTTTTCTAGTGCTTGAAAGCTTTTTTATGAATCATTATTATTATTATCAAACTCAGAAAAAAAATGTATACACATTAAATTTTTTTCTTAATTTTAATTGACCATAAGTGTTAAATTTCTTCTGAGTTAGCATTGTAATTAGTAGCAGTATATAATTTATTGAAAATAGTATATTAAAATATTTTGGAAAATAATTACCATAACATTTATTGCAAATGCAGTTTTTAATGAGATGCATGGAATTGTTTCTGCCCCCCTCTCATTCACTCTTGTAAACATAAATGATTATTTCTAATTGCTAGAATGAGATAGGTTCATTAATCAATTCTATTTTTTGTTGTTCTTATTGATTTTATGGATGGAAGTGACAAAGGGACTTTGTTCCTATAAATACATAGATTGGAATGGAAGGAAGATTTTTTTTCTTTTACAGAAATTTTACTCAATTATTTGAACTCTTCATGAGATACATACTCAAAATTATATGCTTGACAATTTCAAATCATTGTATTTTGTTGAAAGCAAAACATTATAAATAATCTGACTTGCAAAAGGAGTTGCTAGCTAGTCATTAGAATAATTTACTTTCTCAAGTCAATAAACAATATTTCTAATGTTAAAAGGTAAACTGAGGCACAATAAAATTTTTAAAGAGTTTATTTGAGCAAAAAATGATTCATGAATTTGGCAGCTCCAAATCAGAAGTGGTTTAGGAGCTCCATTGAGGGAATGGAAAAGGAAGGATTTTCTAGGATGAACACAGAAGTAAAGCAAAGAAAATATTTGATTGGTTACAGTTTTATAGTTGCCTTATTTGGTTATTCCATTGGAAAGACCCTAATTTTTTAGCTCAAATAAATGCTTCTTGCAAATAGTTATTCTAATACATATTAATTAGAAATTACTGATGTTATTATTATAATATCCTATTGATGTCCCCTGGCTCAGAAATCCTGGAAAAATAAAAGTTAAAATAATAAAAAAAAGTTGGCTTATTTTGATTATTGAGTTTAAGTTCTATTTTTCTTTAACATGGACATTTACAAGAAATAGCTCAAGTTGAGTTTCACTTATATTTGCAAATCGTGCAAGGTTTAGGTCACTTATGAAGCCTAACTGTTTTTGTCTGCTTAGGGTCTCTTCAAGCCTGGTGTCCATTTTAATTTACATTAATACTATTCATTCTCTTGCCCCTGAGAAGGTTTTTTTCCTCTTTTTTTCTTTTTATCTTTTAATGTTAAAATAAAACTCAGATGCGGAAAGTACACAAAACAAGTATATGGTTTAATTTTGCCACCGGAATATCAAGCAATAGCACATTGCCATTCAATCTAGTATTCCCCCTAATGTGCCTTATCCTGATAACCACTCCTTTGGACCAGTAAAATATTGAGACATCCGTCTGTGTTTATAGGAAGACACTAAGTGGCCAACGGAGAAATCAAGACCAAAGATGGTTGGACTAATAAGGAATACATGATGAAGCAAGGTCTGGAAGAAGGTGGGAGTGGGGTGGGGGGATAGAACCTGTAAAATTCTACATCATTGGTAGGTATTAATCTTAGGAAAAAGAATTTTCTCTTCCTGTGAGTCAGAGAAAAAGGAAGAGAAGACCAATTCGTTCAGTCATTTAACAAAGATTTATTAAGCCCCTGTTAATTGTCAGTACTGTACAAAGTGCTAGAGAGAGATTTTAAAGAGGAAAACAAGCTGTACTCAGGCTCTCAGGCTAGATGGATTTAGTCTCTTCAAAAAGGTCATGGGTCTGAGTAGGGGCTCTTTAGAAGAGGGTGAGTTGGGACACTGGAGGAGTGTGAACAAGATTTCAAAAAGCTACAGTAGGGAAAACACGTAGGAATCAACACTTTTTTTTTTTTTGTAGGACTCTGGAAACAGCCAAGCCTCACATTTTGTTTTGAAAGCTAAGCTTGGAATGCTCATATCATACATCACAGTGAATCTTATTGATTCCATTTTTAAAATTGCACCTGCCATGGAGTCATGCCAAAACACACATACAAAATTAAAGCACAAAAACCAATAAAACATAACAAGAGCCGAATGCTGCAAACTCAATTACTTATTAAAAAACCATTAGCCTTAAAATGTTAGCTTGTCAGGAAACAATTCCCTTCTACTAACGTCAGCTTTGAAGGTCAGATAATTAGAAATATATAAAATTAGGACAGGCAGGGAATTCAATAAAGTAGACCCTGCAGTGGAAGAAATTTTGCTCCAGGCCTGTGTTGGTGGAATTTGAAAGGCATCTTCAGACACATGCCTGCAGATGGGAGCTCTCATTACTCCAGTAATAATTCTGGTATTTACAGTTCACCTGTGATAAGTTATTCTTTGAAATATCCTATTTGATATAATATTTAATGTCTCTTTAAGACTGCTCAAAAATACTAGGATACTTAAACACTTTAGAAATAAAAATATCCACATAAGCTAGCCAGTGAGCTTTCTTTCAGTATGCAGCCTTTTCTTTTTCTTTCAATTCTTTCCTTATGTTCTCTGAAAATTAATCTGTGGTTTTGATTTTGGATTTGTATAGAGTGAAGTGTGATTACTGAGGTCTTGATCAACATTCAGGCTGACAGAAAACAGTCGAACCAGCTATGATCTTTTGTTCTGAGAGATGTATTTATCGTAAATGCTCCAGGCTCTCTGAAGATTTGGGAGAAGAGGCCTTTGAAACTGACACAAATGGCAGAGTGTTGCTTTAGATCCCTATGGCTGAGAGAACTGCAAAGGTGACTTGGGGGAGAGTTATTTATAAGATCATTGAATAGAACATGAAAAGGAAACTGTTTTACATCAAATATGATACTTTTTGTTACTATTAACTGAATCATAGAATAATTGGAAGAAATTTCATAGGTCATTCCAGTGATTTCCTAAGACTGATTTCCAGACAAAGACTGGGATGATATTTTTATTAATCCATGGCAGAATTATAAATACATTAAGAAAACAATGTAGTCAGGTTTTCTATAAAGCTAGATTTGTTATTTGATTTTAATCCTAATATTATATTCTTAATTTTGGTCCTAAAATTTTCTTTCTTTTTTGAGATGCCAGATGTATACGATGGAATGTTTAAAATGCCCTTGGTTAGATCAAATGAAACAATCATTATTCTTTTGGAAGTTGGGGCAGGACCTAATGTGAAACTAGACTAGAAAGTAGGTAGCATTTGGTCTGGTGACCAGGATCTCATTGTTCCTGATCTTTTCTCTTCCTCTATGTTGCTTAATATCCTTACTTCCTTATTTGGTCCATAATGTCCTTCTGTTCTCCGTCCCCTCTTCCCCCAAATAGAAACTCACTTTGGGAAAGAATAAGCCCTCAGCCATGTATCCAACTCAAATGCAAGGTGAGGGCGAACTGTAAGTCCTGCAAACCATCATCCACTGCTCTCAATTTTCTTTTCTCAAGTATATTTGTCTCTCCCTTTCTACCAGCTCAGTGTACATAACAGATGTGATCTAAATTCTTACATCACTTTTAACAAATTAGAACTTTCCTCATTGTACATCCCCCTCCACCTACCCCTCTATGTCTCTCTCCACTAAACCTACTGTGTCCACTCGCCTCATTTCTTCTTCCTCACTTTTTAATTCACTTCAGTTTGGTTTTGTGCTCATTCCACTGAAAGTGCTTTTGTTAAGGTCAACAATAATTTCTGTGCTACTAAAACCAATGCATGCTTTACCATTTTTCTTCTCTTATTCAACTTCTCATTATCATTCAACACATTAACAGCTCCCTCTTCATTAAACACAGGAATATGCCAAGATTGTCCCATTTTAGAGCCTTTGCAGTTCTTTTTTCCCTCTTTTTCAATGCTTTCTCTTTCCAATATATCAAATAAGAGTTTCTTGGAGAGAGCATCACTTAATACTCACTATATGGTAGTTCTCACTCACTGTACTGTAGTGCCCCAACCACTACTACTGCCTGTTGCTCCCTTTTAGTATTCCAAAGTTTCCTTCACGGCACTTATTAATACGATGTTTAATTGTCTGTGTCTTTTACTTATTTCTTATCTGCCTCTCCCAGTACAGGAAGCTTTATGAAGGTAGGAACCATTATGCTATATTCATTGTGGTACCTCCAGAACCCAGTACAGTACTTGACACATAATAGTTCTTTAATAAAGTCTTGCTAAAGGATTTGATAAATAGATGAATGCTAATAGTTTCACAACCTTTTTAAGTAGTTTCAACTTGAAAACTCATGCTAAACCTTTATATTCTTTCTTTGCAACGATTATAGCGTCTGTCTCTTCCATTCAATCCTTGCTTTCACTTTCCTTGCCCAAGCCATTATCACCTTTCATGTTAGCCATTTTAACCATTTAATAAAACTTATAACTCATTTTATGTCTTCTCTTGATATTTAATCCATCCTATATATTGCAGTTAGTCTTATAAGCTTCCTGAAGCTCTGATCTTATAATTTTCCTATGCAAAAAAAAAAAAAAAAAAATCTTTGACTCACCTTTGTGTAAAGAGCATCTTCTAATGTTTCTATCCTGGCATTTAGGGTCCTCAAAGACCTTGCTATAACCTATCCCAGCTATAAGTGATCATGACATCCCATGAATTCACCTAACTCTTTTTTTTGTATACTTCTCTTATGAAACTTTTATGACTCAATGTTGTATTATTATGCCATTTAGTTGAATGAGGGTAGATGCATAGTATGTTTTCTATTCTCAACAATTAGCATGGTTCTTGATACATAGAAAGGTATATACATATTTATTGAATAAATCATTGCATGACCCCCCTTCTGGCAGTTCTATGCTCAACATCAAACAGAATACAGAATATAAGAAGTGATTAACTGCAAACCCAAGTAGTATTTGGGTATAACTAAAATTAAAATACTGGGTTCTGTATATTTTGTTTAAGGCAATGGATAACTTACTAGTTGTGGTAATGGTAAATATTTTTGCACAACTAATGCCTGTGGCTTCCTGTGCCAAAATAGGAAAAATCTTATCCTTGGAAATTGTTCAACTAAAAGGCCATCCAATTAATCACAAGACCCTTAGCAAAAAACTGTTGATGCATGTAGCCTTTTCCCCAGAAAGATCTGCAAGATATGAAGACAACAATAGCCCCAGGCAGCACGCTCAGCAGATGAGACTGTAAAATGTGAAAAAGCCCACTCTGAACATTTCTAGCACAGACTGGCTGCCCGTGGGTCCTGATATTAACATGCTGCTCAAACTCCTTTCACCACTCATGTGACATTCTTGGCAGCTTAGGAAAGGAATTCAAATGGTACAACATATATTTTTTTAAAGTTTTAAAAATTAATTTGTAGTTGTATAATGCTGCATGAAAACACTGTAATATAATTAAATTGAGATTAGTAGGTAGGAACTTAGTTTTGTGAGGTATTTTTCTTAACACAGTAGTTCTCAATTTTGGTCACACATTAAAGTTATCGGAAAAGCTTTCAAAAATTCAGATGCCCAGGATCCACCACTCATATATTCTTATTCAGTTGGTCTTGGGTGGATCTCAGGCATAGTAAGCTTTTTGAAAGCTCCTAAGATAAATCTAATTTGCTGCCAATGTTGAGAACCATTGTAACCCATCAAAGATTGCCATTCTGCTATATGTTATTAAGGAGTAAAATAATTGTTATAGTTGTTCAAGGGCTTTGAGTTTCATTCTAACATTATTTTTTCCTTCATAAAGCTATAAGCTTGAGATGTGAGCACTCCATGCTCAACACCTACAGTGAATGCCAGTGAACTCCACATTCATAGAATATTAATTAGTATTCCATTGGGTACTAGGTATTCCAGTTATATTTTTTAACATTTAGGAGAGGGTTGACATCCTGTGTGTAATCCCTATCAATCATGGTCTAATCTCTGAGTAAACAAAGTACATGACTGTCATTTGAGATACTTCATGTTTTATCCCTATCTTATCTTCTATTTTTATCTCACACCATGCCTGATTCATCTTCCAGCTTATACTCCAATCATACTGAATTATGTTACAGTCACCCCAAATCCAATAATACACAGGCTTTTATGTCTCCAGGCTTTTGCACATGCTGTTTCCTCTATTTGCATTCCCTTTCCCTTCTTGCTAGGCTAAAATATTCGTACTCATTTTCCGATACCAGGAGCTCTTAATGGTACACATTCTTTTTATTTAATTAAATTATTTATTTATTTATTTTGAGACAGAGTCTCACTCTGTTGCCCAGGCTAGAATGCCATGGTGTGAGCCTAGCTCACGGCAACCTCAAACTCCTGGGCTCAAGCGATAATTCTGCCTCAGCCTCCTGAGTAGCTGGGACTACAGGCATGGGCGCAGCTAATTTTTTCCATATATTTTTAGTTATCCAGCTAATTTCTTTCTATTTTTTTAGTAGAGACGGGGTCTTGCTCTTGCTGAGGCTGTTCTCAAACTCCTGACCTCAGGCGATCCTCTCGCCTCCGCCTCCCAGAGTGCTAGAATTACAGGTGTGAGCCACCACGCCTGGCCTTAGTGGTGCACATTCTGAGTTAGTATGTAAAATACGTGTGTGTGTATATGTGTATTATGTACATTTTTATTGGAAGAGCCATCATAAATTTCCTTACATCCCCAAAGGGTCTTTGACCCCCATAAAGATTAAGATCCATTTTTCCTGCTTATGATCAAATATTCCACAGTGAAGGCATACTCTGAGATCTCCTTGTCTCCAACTGCTCCAGCCAAGTTCCCTGTCACAGATACTCTGTCCCTCCTCTGTGTTCCATAGCACTTTATATATCCCTCCTTTTCTATAATTTTTACTCGTCTCCCTTTGAACTGAGATTTCACTGGAGGCAAGGATAATGACTTATTCATCTTTTATCCCAGAGCTTAGCAAGAATACATTCATTTGTCTTTAGCAGGGAAGAATGTTGAAGCTCAGGTCAACTTGCCTGGAATTTAAAGGTTTCCATATACTGAAATTTTGGAGGAAGCAGGGTTTGTGTCTTCCAAATATCACCCATATGCTTTGATTTTTGACCAGTTCTTTCTCTTCCTCAAGGCACACTTCATGTGAACACCGGTAAGTACATTTCTCCTTAGTAAAATGTGAAAATCTTGAGCTGTGATAGATTGACACAGATGGAATCAGTGTGGCTCTCTCTCTTCTTCTCCAAGAAGATTCTCTCCAATATTTTAAGTATATGAATACTAGAAAGAAAAAAAATAAAACAGAGGGGAAGAAATCATTAACAAAATAATTCAAGAAAAATTCTCAGAACTTAGGCATGCTTATTTATAGATTAAAAGGCTAACACCCAGTAAAATAGATGAAAATAGACTCATGTCAACATATATCACTGTGAAATTTCAGAATGCTGAAAATAAAGAGAAAATTCTACAAGTTTCCAGCAAAGTATGAATAGGTCAAGTACAAAGGTTCAGGAAGCAGATGGCTTAAACTTTTCAACACCATGGTAATAAATCAAAAGAAAATGAAATGACACTGAATATTATGAAGGAAAATTTCTTCTGACATGTGTTTCTATTCCCACATAAACTAACAATCAAATTTACAAGTAGAAAACCTCAATTGCAAAGATGTGGAAACAACCCAAGTGCCCAATACATGAGTGGATTAACAATATGTAGTGTATGTATATCATGGAATACTACTCAAGTACAAAAAACAATGGTAAACTAGAACCTCTTATATTATTCTGGATAGAGTTTGAGCCCATCCTTTGAAATGAGGTATCACAAGGATGGAAAAACAAGCACCACATGTACTCGCGATCAAATTGTTACTAACTGATCAATACTAAGGTGCTCACATGGAAGTAATATTCATTGGGTGCCAGTCAGATGGGAGGGGGGTGAAGGGGGTGGGTAAACTAATTGATGCGGTGCACACTATATGGGGGAAGGGCAAGCTTGTAGCCCTGGCTTGGGTGAGGCAAAGACATTATATGTAACCAAAATATTTGTACCCTTCATAATATTCTGAAATTAAAAAAATGTTGAATATAAAGCAGAATAAAAAACTCTACATACAGTTTAATTTCTACAGTGGAAAAGTATATTTTCTATGAATGCATATATGATCTTATTTTTTCATATATATTAAATATATTAGTGATGCTGATGGGAGTACATAAAACAAAAAGAAAACAGATATTTTAAGACACATGAGATCTCAAAAATTTTATCTCCCTTTGAGACTTTACTCAGGAAGCTACTAGAGGTTTTTCTTTGCCAAAAGGAAGAGAAAAACCAAGGAAGACAAAGATGTGAGGTGTAGAAAATAGGAGACACAACATAGGAGAGAGTGAAAAATGAAATCCCTAAAAGGGTGGTGCCAGAAAATGCTAGGATGAGTAATTTGAAACAGCCATAGAGGCAAACCAGTCAAGATTGTTGCAGAATAGCAGCTTCCATGACAGTGTTTTTCAAGATGATATCACTGATAGAACAAGTAATATGAATAAAAATTTTGAGAGGAGATTTAGACAATTAGTAACAAATTTTCAATTGAATTAGTAAACATCAAAATACAATTGAGTGGGAATTTGACAACAAAATCAATAAATACTTCTTGAAAATTCATGGATTATCATAATGGAAATTTTAAAAATCCTAGATCTTGATATTGAAAATATTACATATTAAACTTGTGAGTAGCAGCAAAAGTGGTATTTTTTTTTATTTCAGCATATTATGGAGGTACAGATGTTTAGGTTATGTAGGTTGCCCTTGCCTCCCCACTCCCCCCCAAGTACCAGTTTCAAGTGTACCCATCCCTTGGATGATGCGCATTGCACTCTTTGTGTATGCAAATACCGGTCCCCTCCCCCTTGCCTCCTGCCGAACATCCAATAGATGTTATTCTTATATGTGCACTTATGTGTTGATCAATTAATACCAATTTTTTTTATGAAACAATTTGTAGGCAATCTTTTAAAAGTAGTTGTTAAGGGAATTGTGTTCTTTTTAACTATTTGAAACCAGAGAAAGATGATTATCACTGAGAAGAGATGGGATAGATGAGCTGAGGGGAGGAGATGTGGTTACAGAAACTTCCTCGGCCAGGAATTAGGATCAAGTGATGAATCTTGAGTGCACAGTGAGCTGCTCCTTGTCACTGGGGCACACTCCAGGGAGCAAAGAGAGGGCTCTGGTCTTTGATGTGTGAAGGAGTTGGAACTGGAATCAGAAAAGCTGTTGGGGTATGTGAGCCCTCCAGACACTGTGAGGTACCTAAATTAGTCGGGCCATTCTTATTCTTCCTCTCAACACATATTTACCAATCTCCACTTTGTGCAAGTCACTGAAATAACTGTAGGGGATATAACAATGACTGAATTAAACATGACCTTGAATATCATGAGCTTTTAGTTCTTTAGAGGCTACACATTAATAAAAAAGACAACATAGTTTTAAATGTCAGTGTGATAAGTACTATCATAGGGATTCGATTGGATGGCATATTATGGGATTTTCAGTTTCTAACGATTGAGGGCCCAGTGAAACTCTAGTTGGAGTTTCTTTCTAGAAATGGGTTTGCTAGCTTATAGTGGAAGCTTGGTATTTGTAAACGTTATCGGAGATAAGATTTGAGGACATATGAAGAGTTGGAAAATGTGATTCTCATAGATCATAGATGCTGGGGTAGAAAAAACAAAGAAGACTGACAGACACCGAGCTGAAAGGGCTGAGGAAGTGTACTGAGCAAAAGCAAGGTGTTCCTTGGAAGTACATTCTGGTCACATTGCAGTGGGTGGAACAGAAGAGAGTAGAAGAGAGGCCAAAGAACCAGATGAAAACTAATAAAACACTGCCTCTCACCACTTACCAGATATATGAGTGTGTGTTTATTTATACAAGAGATGCTATCTATGAGATGCTGGTTGTAGGAATCAGACTTGCATTAATGTTGGAGGAACTGGGAGAGTAAAGGTTTGGAAAAGTGCAGCAGAAATAGCTACTGATGTCTTCCCAAAGCAGGTGGAGAAGCTGGAATTCATGGAGAAGTCCAAAAAGCCATCATTGGCTTCTGAAATCATGAAGTGGAAACTCATGGTGAGAGGTCAGTTAAGCTGTTGAGGCTGACCTACACGACTTCCTGAGAATAATGGTTTCCACTTTATGCCACCCTCTAAATCTTGCTTGAATTATTGTGTGCATTGGTGAACTCCAGAACCTCAAAGCAAGTGGTTGTTGTGTTAAGTTGACAACAGAAACTCCAACACAGTAAGTAAAGTACAGACTCCTGTGCCTAAAAACACAACACCCATGAGTATCAAACTCCAAACCATCTTTCTATCTTTATGTGCTTCTAGTGGATCCTGCATTCACTCTCAAAAACCTGTGCTTCCAACACACACTGCTACTCCTTCTGCTCTGTTCAATTCCCTTCCCTTCTCTGTTTTTGGGCTCCTGTACTTCTTTCAAGGTCCTGATCATGGTTTTCACATGATAAATCTCCACTTAATATCCCAAGCAGAATTGGCTTACCTTTGTCTGTTGCATCACTTAGGATTGGATTCAGCTGTGTGTAATAGAACAGTCTACTATACTGGCTAAAATAAGGGAGGAGTTTTTATATCTTATACAAGTGATTCAGGGGCTGCAATTAAGAACTGAAATGAAAAATCAACATATTTTCTGCATTCTTAGCATATGGCTTTTGTCCTCATAGCTACAATTCAAATGACCCAAAACCAGACATCACATCCACATTCCAGGTAGGAGGAAGCAGAAAAAGGAAGAGAGCAGCCTCAGCAGATGTCTGCTTACATTTCACTGACCAAATTTGAATCACAAAGCAATCTCTGGCTGCAGTGGGTCTAGTAAATCAGTTTTCAGCTTATAAATCTCCATAGAATTAGTAAGGGAGGAGACGTAAGCACAGTTGTGGAGTAAGTTAGCCTACAGTATCTGCCACACTATATTTCTCAAAGCATTTTGAATATAAAACTTTCCACACTGAATCATAATTATTTATGTCCTTGTCGGTCTCACTGAATAGGTCGCCAGAATCACAAGGAAAGTGGCAATGTCTCATTTGTTTTTCTACCCCAAACATTTAGAAAGTTGTAGAATAAATGAGAGAACGCCATGTTGGAATATGTTGAGACCTTAATAAAACAGAACTAAGCATTGTTGAGTAAGTAGATTCAAGCAGCATATGAAAACCTCAACCCTCAAAGGATACAATAGTGCAACGTTAAGTGATTGAAATAGTTGTATTCATACAGTACAGATGGTACAGAGTTAACTGAAGTAGAAATAAGTATTTATAACAACTAGTAGAGTTATGAACACAGGAATTACATTTCCAGGTCAAAAAGTACTTTCATAGTTTGTTGGTAATCCTGTCATTTTTGATTCACAGTATAAGTGATGATGACATTAACACTGTATGCTTTTCTAAATGTCATGTTCCTCAATCTATTCTAGGACTGTTAGGTTTATTTATTAGAGATATTAAATAAGCTAAAACCATATCCTGTAATTTCCTCATTCAGTCATTTTGAATTCTGGGTCACAGCACACTGTGTTATTTATCTCTATGAATCTCTATGATAAGTTTTTCTCTGAATAGAATAGGATTTGACAATCCAAATGCAACATTTTATTTACAAAGAAAAGGAAAATAATAGATTTTATTAATTCAAAACAAAATTTTTCTGAATGACTGAATAATTTTAAACTGTGACAGATTCAGGGAGTTTTTAATCTATTATTTTAAATTCACTTAATACAAAAAAAAATTCATAGCTTGCATGCAAAATTCTATATTTCCATAAAAATAAAATTTTAGGAATTCCTCAGAGAAAGCCACATAATTTTACTATTTGGGTTTTTTAAAACAAAATTACCAGGTTTCTTTGTTGGCTTTGCTTTTGGATATTTTGACTTTTAATTCTCTTGCCAATCCAGTAATTTATTTAAAATGATGCATTTCATATTTTATTCAGCATTTTGAATGCTTTTCAATAGGAGAGTTATTGAAAAAATATAATCTATCATATGTTGAAAGTAAAAATTTCCTTTTCAGGGTTTTTCTTTTTAAGAACAATTAAAACCTAGCAAAAGCAACAGCAAACTTACAATCTTTTTCCCCATTTGTTTGTTGGTTGCATCATATGCATTATGTACGGTGCCAGGCATCAGGGAAACAAAGAATGGGACAGGATCTACCTTCCTGGAGCTCACAGTCTCCAGGCATGGAGATTCTTAGAAACAAATAATGTACAAACTATGAAATCCAGGCAGTTTTCATGAAAAACTGTTCTATGGTAATGTAGAGAGTGGACCACTTTTAGTTGGTCTTGGGTACCTTAGGAAAGCTCTACTGAAGAGGAGACAGATGAGCTGGTTCTTGATGGGCTCAGCATAATTATATTGTCTGGCACAAAAAGTGGGCTTATTTCAGGATGAAGAAATACTAAGAGCAAATTTGGAGATTCTATAAAGAGTCAATAGTGTACTGGATAGTGAAGAATGGAATGTGACAGGGATTCAGGGTATGCATTTGGTGGAATGGTGATAATATTGGAAAGGTAGGTTTTGAATGGACTGCTAGTTTAGGCATTTGAAAGAAGGTTTGTGTTATTGAAAATATCCAGTACGCTTGAAAGTTAATAAAAAGAGAATTAACATATTATAGGATGTTCATTTGTTGTAAAACATTTGTTCTTTCAATGAATTGCAAGACAAACAGCTTTCTGTTTGAATAGAGATTTGTTCATTTTACTTTGTCACAAGTTAAAACTAATGATGAAGGCAATTTAGACTTTCTCCAAAATTAATGATGTTTTATAGAAAATAGTTATATACATACACATTCATGTGTGTGTGTGTGTGTGTGTGTGTGTGTGTATAAAACTTCTCTAAGCCCCTTTTTTGTCAGTTTCCTGTTAAGCCATCGAGAACTAGTACGTATATATGGTCACATATTCAATATTCAAAACCAAAACACTCCAGTACAGTTATAGTTTTCTCACACCAGACTCTTCAGAGAGGATTTTCCCTTCTTTAGGACCCAAAACATTGTTCTTCTTAGCACACAGTAATAATGAGAAGAACTGCATGCAATTGTACAACAAAAGAAGAGCAAATGCATATAAATCCTTCGAAGATGAAATGTCTGATTAAGGTATTTGCTGAATCACTATGTGGCTGAAAAGAGAGGACATTTGTCACAACAGGTGAATTTGCTGAAGCAGTGTGAGAACAGGTGACTGAGGAGAACATAATGAGACTTGCCAAGGGAATCAAGTACAACAGTTGTAGCAGCTGCTGCGCTCCAAGGAACCTTAGGGAATCCACTTGAGATGCTGAGTCAATTTATCTACTAGCATCATTGCCAGGGATGTGTTAGAAACTTGAGAAGAACAGCATAAAATTTTGCAGAAATCACTGCAGATAATAAGAGAGCTAAGAAAGCCCAACATCTTAAACAGGAAAACAAAGTCTAAGGAAAGTTCACAGTGATAACTATTTGCTCCTTCTGTAAATAGACCTTTTCACTATCTGCTGAGGACATAGTACAGATTAATGTGCTGATATGGAAAGGAAGAAAAAAATAACCCCTGCCTTTAGGAGTCTGCTATCTAGAGAACATGATATGTTCAGATATAATATGTTCATAACACTGTGAAAAGAGATAGAAAAGTGCCAAAATGAATATAAAAAACAAGTGCTATCTAGATTTTTGACATAGATTGATCATAGTGAGCTGAAATAAATGGGCAGGGTTAACAGAAAAGGTTGTACTTGCATAGAATCTTGAGAGTTGAATATATTTGGGCCAGAGAGGACAGAGAATTTGCATAAGGGAGTCCCTTCCTTCTTCTTCATCCATGATAGACATCACTAATTAGCCAATGTTCCCATGGAATTCTGAACCAGTATTAATCATTCTCAATACAGTGGTGCAGGAAGACCCTGCCTTTCATCACAGACATCATTAGAGTTGAAATCTGTTTACCATCCCTGATTTGTATGGAAAAATTAAGGGAAGGGCATTCCAGGCTTAGGATAGAAATGTGCAAATGATTGGTCTTGAAATTTGCATTCTAGGGATAATAAGAAGCCAGGATTTTCACTAAGTAATACAGGAAAAGAGATTATGTACAGTGTGGCCTCATAATAAAGGATCATAGATGCCCATTTTAGAATATTAGTTTCACTCAGTTACTGAGAACCAGTAAGTTTCTTAAGCAAGGGCATGACTGCATTAGAGATAATGGAAGCAATGTTAGATTTTTACATAAGATTTAGAAGAGAGACAACTTATGTGTAGTTTTGTCATTATTTTAGAGCTCAGCATCAACAACACTTTCCACTAATTCGGGAATTTTTCCAGCTTATGTGACAGAGCTCACCTTTCATCATAGAATGTGAAAATACTTGCTGTCTTGCTATCCTTTGCAGTGAGAGAAAGGGCACATGTCCTTACAAGGCTACCATGAAATAGACAGTTCACACTGGATTCAGTCTGGGGTGGGGTGGCATCTACATGGATATCAACATCAGTAGCAGCAGTGACTACAACTTGTTTCCAGAGAAAGCAGAGAGCAAAATGCCAGGATCAGAGTTGGTGAAACTGGCGGGGCAAAGACCCAACAGAGGCAAGAATGTCAGCAATTCTGCAACATTATACTGCAGCTCCTGGATGTTTAGTTTTCAAACATGGTTTGGAGTTACCCCAGTGATATTTTGAGCCCACCCTTTCAACAAATGCCATTTTTGTGTAGGTTAATCAGACTTCTGTTGCTTGTAGATCTGATCCAAGGGCATTCTAGTAGGAGAATATTAAAATTTAGCCATGTGGAGATGAGCTCCTGAGCAGGGTAATAGGAAGAATAATTTTCAAGATGCATGGAAGGTATTTCTGTGATTATCTATAAGAATAAAGGGTGGGAGGATTTTTAAGCACTCAGATGATTAGTGGAAAGTATTGTGGGGGAGATCGATCAGTGGGAGGTGTAGAGCACACTGGGTTGTTACTGAGTTGGAAAATGTGTTTTTCTGTGATTAGGCCACCTGTGCTTGGCACCCAATAAAGTTAGGCTAGTATCCTCTCACGGAAACTGGGAAATGAGGGTGCTTAATTTAAAAGGGATGGCTCAGGCCGGGAGCGGTGGCTCACGCCTGTAATCCCAGCACTCTGGGAGGCCGAGGTGGGTGGATCTTTTGAGCTCAGGAGTTTGAGACCAGCCTGAGCAAGAGGGAGAGCCCATCTCTGCTAAAAATAGAAAGAAATTAGCTGGACAATTAAAATATATACATAGAAAAAAAATTAGCCGGGCATGGTGGTGCATGCCTGTAGTCCTAGCTACTTAGGAGGCTGAGGCAGGAGGATCTCTTGAACCCAGGAGTTTGAGGTTGCTGTGAGCTAGGCTGATGCCACGGCATTCTAGCCTGGGCAACAGAGTGAGACTCTGTCTCAAAAAAAAAAAAAAAAAAAAAAAAAAGAGATGGCTCCCCAGGTCCCTGAGAAAGACATTCCTAAGATGTAAAATTGGCAAGATATTTTTAAAGGGGGCAGAGAAAGAATTTATAGTTACAAATTTTCTAAAATAAATGTTTTAAGAAAAGGGAGGTCAAGAAGAAGCCTCTCTACAGTTTAGTCAAGCTGAGGAGACCTTTAGGGCAATCTTGATCACCTGTAATGATCCCTAAGCAGTTTCCTACCAATCCCAGAAAGAGGATGGGAAAAGAACAGGAAATATTGAAGTTATTTTTATTTCCCATTAGATTGATGGAATAGATTCACAGAGTCAAAATAATATCATTACACAAAATATAGAATGCTTGACTTCTTGCACACCTGGTCTGGTTACTGTGATTTATTAATATACATCAGATGATTAATTATTTTTTCTCATGTAAATATACTTTAGAAAACTTTTTAAAGACTTACTATTTATAGCTCCCACCACCATCAAACTTCATCCAGAACCACAAACTAATAATCATCAATCAAAAATACCAAAGTTTTATCAGTTTTTTTTTATTCAAATGTATTCACATGTGGTAAAATGAACAACAGGACATGAGCATATATGTAGGAAAATAGATAACACAGTAAGTGACTGCAAACTCAAAAACCAATTTTTAAAAACACAATGATGTGATAATTATGAACATGTATAAGAAACATGTATAAGAACATGTATATGAACATGTATAAGAATAGAAATCTGCATTTAAAATTATTTAAATAAATTTTAAATTGATGTGAATATATTGTATAGGGATGTTTAATACTGGAATATACAATTATATATGTATTTAAGTGGAATATATATTTAAGTCTATTAGAATGTAAGTATCAAAAAGAATGAAGAAATCACAAAACGATAAGTACAAACATGCCAATAAATTCCAATGAGATTTTTCCTCAATTACATTTGTTTTATTTCTTAAATCATTTCCTGATTATTAGTATTGTTAGTAGTTCCACAGTTGATATTTAACTCTATTACTTTCATCAGAAGTTGAGGTACTTTAAATTATGAGGTTAACATTCTGTTAAGTAACAAAAGATAAAAATTCAAAATTAAGCCGGATGTTTTCTTATATACTGAAAGTTGGCTTCTATTGGAAAAAACTTTTCTTCACTCTAATTCCTTTTTGTATTAACCCTTTGATCTGAGGTTTGTTTTATAGAGACGACTATCGTTCTCTTAAAAAACAATAATATGCTTAGATAAACATAAAGATATCTGAAGTAGAAAAATTCAGGTGTTTATGGAATACATTCACTGAATTTTAGTTTCAGTAGACATAGTTCTGTTTTTATGTTTGATTTGAATATGGCCTATAGTCTTTCCCTCCTCTCATTCTTGATGAGATTTAGAAAATACATAAAAAACACTTCTTTCTGTTTTTTTCTTTAGTGGACTGTGCTGAGAAAAGAGGGAAAAGGCTATATTAGTTTCCTTTCATGCCAAATGTCTTTGATTAATATATTGACTAATGAAGAGCATTAATATTCAAGTGTAGCTTTATTTATGTAGTAAATGCTTATTGAAGTTGTATGTAAATTGAATTTTTAAGAGGTTAAATGTGTTAAATATGTGTAGGAGTGACTGTCTAAGGAATATTTCTACCAGATTCTGGTCATTTCTAACTTGGTCAAGGAGCAAAGTTACATTTTTGATCTCTCATTTTTTACTTCCTATTTAAGGAAAAAAAAAGAAAGCTGATTATGCATAAATGATCCTCACTTATTTAAGGGGTTTATTTATGTCTATTGCTGCTCACTGTAAGCATCTGTGAGAGAATTGAAAGCAAATAGATTGTTCTATTGAGAATTCACTTGCTGTTTTAGAAATGGGGTATAAATTTTATAGAATAAATGGGAAGATATGGGAAGAAAATTAAGGTTAAATGAATGTCTCATCTAATTACCTCATCTAATGATACTAATTCTTCTGCCAAAAAGTGTTGCTGAAACTCACATTACAGATAAAAACCTGAAGTTTAGAGAAATCTTGGATTTGTCTAAAAGAGCAGACAGTAGAGGTCTGATTTCCAAATCTATAGATTTTACCTTATAATATGCTGCCACCTATAATGATAATTGCTCACATTTATTAAGCACTCATTATGTGCCAGAAATTCTTGTAAATGTTATAAAAGTACCAATGTTTTCCAACCAAAGACCACCAGGAGGACAGCTGTGTTTGAATAATTTGGGGTTATGACTCATAATGAGGAAGAATTTACATCACCAGGAACCATGGGGCATCTCAGTGTGAAGCTATTAAAAGGACTTAAATAGGATTTGGGCTTACTATCTTGATCTGGGTGGTTTTAGGGAGGATTTAAGGAAGCAGGTTTTTCCTCTGGATTGGATGCTGTCAGGAAGTGGGGTAATTCTGTAGCTGGTTGTACTAATCTTGCCTAGAAAAAGGGCAGGCTAGAATGAGGCCAAAGCTATAACTGGTCAAGAAACAACAGTCACTCATATTAGGCAGGAGAGAGGAATATTTGCGTCATTTTTGTGGTTTGGACAATGTTTAGCAACGTCTGTGTTTAGCACGTGTATGAATTGGCCCTGGTTTGGTCTTCATCTATCACAGTCACATGGTCACATGTGTCCTTTTCTGATGCCGATATTCTGTAATATTGTTTACATTCAACAGGATAAAATCAAGACTTATTTCATAGTACCAGACCAGTTTCCAGCTGTCTGGGGCCACTTCTCTCTTTCTTGGTCCTTTCTTTTGGCCAAGGGTGGAGAAAATCAGGCCACGGAACATTAATCCATGACAACCAAAGTTTCATCTTTGTTGAGATTTTCCTGATCAGGAGTCTCTTCAGAGAATGTGGTCTTTAGTTAGATGAGAGTTAGTCTTTCCTGCTCCTTTTGTTGCTGGATGAATTGTTGAATTCTCAGAGGGAACAGAATGATTATTAGTTCTTGAAACAAGTTTTGAAGTCTGGAGCCTAGATTGTAAAATCCAGACCATACATGCAGCTAAGTCTAAAAAAAGATTCACTGTGGCCTTATTTATTACATTAAAATATTGATGGGGGGATAACCTTGAATATGTATATATCAATAGGTATTAAATAAATCACAGTACACTAATAAAATGCAACAATTTTCATCCAGTTAAAAATGACATTGTAGGTAAATATCTATTAGCATTGGGAAATGTTTATGATGTATAGTTAAGTGAAAAATTCAATTTGCTAAGCAGAATATTGGCATGTAATCTATATGCATAGAAAAATGTGGAAAAATTTATGAAAGTGTTAACGAGTTATCTTTAAGAGGTATGTTTTTGGGGGATTTTGAATATATTTTGTCTTTTGGCTTATCTATAGGTTCTCATTTTTCTGCAGTCAAAATATATTGCTTTTGGAATAAGTAAAAAAAGACAAACAAATGTTTCTTTGAATAATGGAATCCCGGTTGCTTTCTATTTTCTTTTTTATACATTTTGTGATTTTTAAAAAATATACCAAAATAAACCGTTATCAATATTATTAACTAAAAATAAGTAAACCAAAATAAGGTGACATTTAAAAAGGACTGATCTATGGTAAAATATGAAATTATGAAAGAAGTTTAGGAGTGTCAATTCAAATGCAAATTATAATAGTATATATGGTGTAGTGTCCTTGATTATTTTATTTTAGCTATATATTAAGTTTTAGTATCTGGCTAGGTCTGAATTCTGATTCTGATTATCCTTCATTTTCAACTGTTTTGGGGAGGGAAGAAGACTCTTCTATTTCTTTTATTGCTAATTTAAAATATATATACATATTTTAATTTTTAGTCTTTTATTTTTTTATTTTTATTTTTTTTATTTCAGCATATTACGGGGATACAAATGTTTAGGTTACCTATATTGCCCTTGCCCCCCCTGCTCCTTCCCAGTCAGAGCTTCAAGCTTGTCCATCCCCCAGAAGGTGCGCATCGCACACATTATGTATGCATATACCCATTCCCTCCTCTCCCCTCCCATTTTCCCATCGCTTGATGAATGTTATTCCTATATGTGCACTTAGGTGTTGAAAATATATTTTAATAGAATTTTGAATTTTGAGTGAAATCAGAATGAATACTTTTTGCCTTTGCTATTATGTAATAGTATCATCTGAAAATAATACAAAAATTACCTCCACTTTTTCAATACATAAAGCTCCTTTTTGGCTATTGCTCTTTAAGATTTAATAATTTTGAATACTAGAACTGCTAGTTATAATCTCTTATTCATGACCTCAGTGAGAATGATCCAACAATTTTCTCTTTAGTTCATTAGTCATTTACTAATTCATTTAGCATATATTCTAATTTTAGGGTACAGGTATCTATTTTAGAACGTATTTAAAAAGTATTATATATTTTATCATAATATTTTAAATAAGTAATCAATGCCAAATTTTATAAACATTTCCATTCTAGTCTCATCCTTTCCATTATTACATGATTTAAATACAATATGTTATAATAGTAATGAAATAAATCTGAGTTCTGCATGCTTATTTTTATTTAGGATTTTCGCACCTTTATATACACATTTGTTTGTAGATATTTTCTTTTTAAAGTTTCATTGTCTGATTTACATATTAGATTTGTGCTAGGTTTATTCAAGGAATTAAGATGCTTTCCATGTTCTTTTGTCAAAAACTGCAAAGGTTTCAAGATTTTTATCTTCCTTGAAAGCCAGCTTGCCACAGTTTGAGAGATAGCGGCAGAAGGCAGGAGACGCTTGAGTCAGGGAGAAGCCAATATATTACTTACAATAGGTATCACCAGAGTAACAATGTTGTACTGCTTCCCTGAGTTCCAGCTTCCACAGGGCATCAAGATGACTGCCAAGCAATATACAACCCAGTAGGGTGTGTGACAGGAGAAAAACCCCAAGGTTAGGAAACTTGATCTTGTAGAGGGGGCTGCTGGAAATGGTATATGCACATCTCTTC
The DNA here is from genome assembly GCA_963575035.1 of Avahi laniger. NCBI lineage: Eukaryota > Metazoa > Chordata > Mammalia > Primates > Indriidae > Avahi > Avahi laniger. The sequence goes on from CAUYSK010025911.1 coordinate 61,628, forward strand.
AGTGAAAGGTATTATTTTTATTATATTGGACAGTAATTAAATCCGCTCCAGTCTTAAACAGCGTCTTTGTCTTCCAAAGCCGCTTGCTATACAAACGTCTTTGAACATAGTGTCTCTAGCAAGGTAGATGTTAAAGACTTTGCTCAAAAGGTGAGGCACATGGAATTGTGAAAGATCCATGGGGAATTCCTTTCAGCATTTTATATTCCAGAGAAGTTCAAATATATCAGGAATTAATTATTTCCTGAATGTTTGCTAGAAAACATGAGTAAGTAGAAAAAAATCTAAAGTTTTAGTGGAGATATTTTTCGTTGTTGTTTTGACATTGCTTTAACATCTTCCTTTGATGATTCTTCTCATTAAGTTTCTGGGCTACTTGTATTCTCCCAGAAAATAAATAATTTCACAAAGATTTTTCACAAGTTAGCACAGAGTTGGCTAATCTATTTTTTTGTAAGTTTTCTATTCTTTTCCACATTTGTGGCCATATGCTTTCTGACCTCTCTTAATTTTGTTGTGTCTCTTTTCATTATTAGTTTTCAAATGAGTATGTATAAAGAGAAGAATTACTGTGGGGGTGGTCTGGCTTGCATTTTTATTCTTATGAAATGTTTTAGAAAGTGTATTTTGTCTTCTGAATTCCATTAACAATTGTCTTTATGTTTTTTAAAAGCAGTTTTAACTTTATTTCTTAAACAGAGTCAAGAGAAATAATATCTTATGAGTTCCCTCTATTTTTAAGCATGTACAGGTAGCAAAATTTAATTCTTTTTCTACTTGTCTAAGTTTGTCGAAAAAATTTGTGGTTTTATGTATTATACACACATACATAGGCAATCCTCTTTTTAACAGTTCTGACATGCATGAATTTCAGTTACTACAGTTTAGTTAAATAACATCAATTCCCACACATTATGGTTTAAATTTCAGTTACCATGGTATACTAACTACGAGTAATTGTATAAAGTATAAAACCCACTGCTAACCTTTTAATCCACAGGTAACCACCTAAATAATAGATATGCATTATGATCAGTGGACAAGCATATCACTCCTTTCAAAGTCTGTTGGTGACTTGTTACTATTTGCATGTGTTTCTCAAAGTTTATGTGTTGGAAAATTGATCCCCAATTAGGTAGGGCCTAACAGAGATGTTTGGGCCTTGGGGGCACCACCCTCATGAATGGATCAGTGTTGTTACGAAGGGTTTGTTGTGGGAGTGGAATCCTTATAAAACGATGTAAAGGAAAATAAAAATCTCAGCACCAACCCTCCCACCAACTCCTTATGCAAAAAGGAAGATCCAGCCTTGGGTCTGAGTCATGCAACACCCTCTTCCAAATGAATAGCTGTTACATTATGCATCAGCCAGATCCCTACATAAAGGTAAAAGGCCTCAGGCATCTACAAGGACTTCCCCCACAGATCATTCATGAGGAAATTCCTTGCTAGCCTCCCATAAGGAAGGACATACAAATTGTAACTTTGGGTTTCCCAGTTAAGTCTAGCTCCTAAAGCTAACAACTGATTCCACACTAGTATTGTTGATTGCAAATTTATCTTCCCAGATGCAGAACAGAGACAAGATGGACCACTCTTCTACCTACCCAGAAACATTGGCATGATTTTTGCTTCCTTTACTCCCTTTATCTCTTCTAATATTTATCTTATCTTCTGTAAAATATAGACTTCCTGGGCCTTACGAAAAGGTAACCATTTGTCTCAGTGCCCACCTCCTTCCTCTTTATTTTTTTTTTTCCTGTATGCCCTCTACTTTTCAAAAACTAAGTTCTCAAATGTCACATTAGAAAAACAATCACAGACGCATCTCTAGTTTGTGTTTTACCTGGGTGTGTTCTCAAACTTTGGCTTAATAGATCTTCATTGATTGAGATGTTTGCCTCAGTCATTTATTTTGGGTTGTCAAAGATGAGTTCATCCTGCTTTTTATCTCTCTTACCCTCTCATTGTCCTTCTTTCTTCTGCCATGGGATAATGCAGCAAGAAGGCACTTGCCAGATGCTAGCCCCTCAATCTTGATCTTCCAAACCACCAGAACCACAAGCTAATAAATTTCTGTTCGTTATAAATAGCCCAATCTACAGGATTCTGTTAATGGCAGTATACAACTGACTGAGATGCTGCTCATCTGTTATTCAGTTCATGCACAGACAGCAAAGCATGCATTTGTGTTGCCTCCTTATCCTTGTGATTCATGGACTCTACATTTTACAAAAATGAACAATTAGAAGAGGGAATTGGCCAATAAAGATGAAAGTGAGGCAAAAAAAAAAGTGATAATGGTGTAAGTGAAGTTGGATGTGATTAGAAGATTTGATAATGGCAATAGGAAAGCTAATAATAGAGCAAGACTGAAATTTGCATGAAGCTATCTATGAATCATGTTGAAAAAGTTCAAAGGATATAAAAAACAGGGTAAAGTCACTTCAACATTTTTTAATTGAAATTGCAGTAAGAAGAGACATTGCTATGGCCGAAATGGAGCATTTACTTTTATTTGGTTTGAAAACTGTATTTAAACAAAGGTCACAATTTGTCTAGTATTCAGGTCAAAGTGATGAAGTTATGTGCTGTCTTGAAAGAAGACAGTCATTAATTACAAGGAATCTGAAGAACATTTACAGCTAGTAAATGCTGGTTTCATCATTGCAAAAGTCGGCCTGAATTGATGATTAGTGTTAAAATTATCTAGTGGAACTGCTAGCACAAGTAAGACTGCTGCTGTGAGATTTGTCCCCAGATTCCAAAGATTAGTTAATGCGGGTAGTTATGATGGTCATCAAATATTTACGGTTGATGGGAAGTGTCTTTTTCGGAAGGCAATCTCATCAAGAGCTTAGAGAACAAAAGACACAAGATTATAAAGTAGCCATAAAGGAGAGACACTAGCTATGCAGCACGGGAACTTAATGGATGTGAACTTTTTGACATAAATGCAGATCCTTTCCATTTATGGAAAAGGATCATTTCATCATTTATGATGAAAAGGAAAATGTTACAGATGAAGTGACCCTGGAAAATACTTCACATTGAAGAAACTTTTGGTGATGTTTTATAACATTGAAAGCACAAAAAATAAAATGTTAGAAAATGATTGTGCTTGGCAGAATAATGGTCCCCCGAAGATGTCCATGTCCTAATACCTGAATCCTGTGAATATATTAGTTTGCACGGACAAAGGAAATTAAGGTTACAGATGGAATTAATTTTGCTAACATACTGACCTTAAACTAAACAGATTAATTTTGATCATCCAGGTAGTCCCAATGTAATTACAAGGGTAGTTAAAAAATGGAAGAGTGAGATGGAAGGGGAGTGAGAGGAAGATGTGATTACAGGAGAATGGTCAGAGGGATGCAACATTGTGCACTTGGAAGATGGAGGATGAGG